>QKWP01000368.1:25585-90209 GCA_003550325.1 Gigaspora rosea | reverse complement strand
TTTCATTCTGTTTTTTTTTTTTTTTTTTAGAAAACGTTGTATTTCAAAAAAAGGTAAAATTGGATAAAAGGTTTAACTAATGTTTGAAATATAGCTTATATTACCAAACCAAAACCGCTAACCAAAAAAATTTTTACTATGATGCTCAAATATAACCTCACATAGATTATTCAGGGTCCTGGGAAGGGGGTAGGGGTAGAGGTGGGCACCATGTGCATGGGTGCATGCATGCATGCATTATGCGTGCGCATGGTTTAACAATCTATATACCAAAATGCTCATACAAAAAAAAAAAACTAATAATAATACTATCGCTATATTACGAACTCTGTTCGTTCCTGTTTGGAACCCACTACAAGTTTTCAATCACATGAATTTAATTATATAAAATGAACTCAGTATGCTCGAATTGAGTGTGAAGTGAGCTTACGAGCAAAAAACTTCATGATCTATAAATTTTAACTTTTTGATTAAATAATATGATGTTCTTTAATTAAATAACTTTTAAAAAATGAAATATAGTTTAAGTAAAATAATAAAAAAATTTTAATTTAATTTGATGTCTTTTGAAATAGTATGATGATATAATTAAATATGACAATTTTAATTAAATTAATTATAAGTTTATTGATGATATTTTAAAAAAGAATTGTGTAAAGTTTATGTCAAAGGTTCTTAGTTATATAGATACATTACTTTTTATTTTTTTTTACTTCAATTATTTCAATTTTACAAAATAGATGAAGAAAGTACAACTTAATATAACTGAACTTACCTCCATGCCTAACTCAAAGATGAATTTAGACTAGAAGTACTTGCAGTACATCTGATATGTAATAACAATAATATATAATTATATTAATTCAACTAAAAAAACTTTAATATGATATAATATGTCGAGTTAAGTAGGTTAGCGCAAATTAAATAGATTAGCACAAATAAAAAGTAAAAGAGATAAATTATTTTAGAAAATAAACTTAATTAAAGTTAACAAACGCATTGTGAAAAAAAAACAATAACATACCGGAAAGTTAACAAAAAATATTGCGACAGGTATCATTGTTTTAGTAGAGCAAGCAACAGCATCAACTGGTGGTGACTACTGTATTTTTCCTAAAATAAGCTACCTTCGAAAATAAGCTACCCCCTTATTTTGGTCAAAAAACTCCAAAACATCTTTAATCCGAAAATAAGCTACCCCACGATTACCAAAAGTCGCTACATAGTAAAGTTTAAATTTTACTAAGTAAATCGATTAAAATCGATTAAGTAAACTTATTCAGCAGGTCAAAATACACTTATTATAAAATTTTTATAAATATTGGAGAACTTTTTATTAATTGACTTTTGATTTTTACGTTTGGAGAAAAAATTAAAAAATATATTCTTTGAACATAAAAATTAAAAGTTAAATAATAAAAAGTTCTCCAATCTTAATGAAAATTTCAGGGTAAGTGTATTTTGATCTTTTAAACAAGGGTACTATTCGATTTTAATTGATTTACATAGTAAAATTTAGACTTTACTATGTAGCAACTTTTCGCGATTGGTCAAAAATCGATTTTACCTGAAAATAAGCTACCCCTGATTTTTTGTATAACTTTTTGCCCAAAAAAAGGTAGCTTATTTTCAGGAAAATACGGTACCTTGTGATGAATGAAATAGGTTGACATAATTTAATGTTTAAGGTTGGGTTGTTTCGTGTTGAAGTTATTGTATGTTGCAGAACATATTTGCTATTTCAATAATAACGAAAAAGTGAGAATTATCATAATTTCTAATGTGAATTACTATAAAAATTCTGATTCAAATCCTAGTTAATCTAATATCAAAGGTAAAAAAGTGCGTATAATTAGCGAAAATCTATTTTTAAAAAATTATAAAAACAAATAACAACTGGTTGTTTCTGTATCCGTTTTCAATTTTCACACTTTGATTTTAAGACGATTTTTATATCATAAATATTACAGGTTTAAAGCAGTAATTGTCATACTATAAAAAAGAATTTTTTATTGTTTTTCCACAACTTAAAATTTTCCTACATTCAGATCACGCTTTTTGGATGGCAAATCAAAAAATGGTAAAGTTTTTTTTTTTATAGTATTCATTATACTAATACAGTAATATGATCGCATATCTTTAAAATGTAAAATTTATATACTTATGCTTACCAAACAAATAAACTGCATAATTTAAAATACATCGTTTTCTCATCACATGAACAAAATGATTGTACAGGACACTCTTGATGGACTATAATTCTAATAACTATATATTTTTGATATATTAGCTAATTAAAATGAAATCGAATTAAAATGAAATAGTGTAGTATAAAAAAAATTGACAAGCCATCAAAAAATATTTTTTTAGGGTAGAGGTTAAGGTTAAATGTTAGTTTTAGTGTAATGTTTATCTTAAACAAGTATAAGTGGGTTTAGAAAGTTAAATAGAAATGCATATTTTGTTTTAATTTAATTTCATTATAATCTATAATTATTAAAATTATTAAGGATCCAATCTACTTTTTATATTACGAACAAATAATAAATTTTAACTATGCTGCATATATATGCATGCATGCATGCATGCAGCATATTATGTGCATGCATAGTAGCAAAAATACCATTTTGCCTACTTCTAAGTAGGGGGTATAGTAAAATTATATTATGTAATATATATCACTACCCTTATGGAATGAATATTTAACCAAATAATTTAAAATTTTAGAAAACAAAATTTTAGTCTATTTTCTACTGATTATATTAGTGCGTAGTAACTTGTTTTATTTGAACTTGTAAAAATCTAGCCTGTAATAGTGATTTTTCTGTTTTTATAAAAATTGAAAATTTTAGAAAATCCTAAATCTGGAAGCAAATTGAAAAATTATTATAACTTTGTCAATATTAATCTGTTTTGATGAAATTTTATCTGAAGACTCTCAAATATCTATTCTATTAACTTATTTAGTCACGTTTTGGAGATTTCATTTTAAGAAAGTGCTTTTGGAAGCATTTGAAGTTTAGGGAAAAACTTGTGAAAATGAATATATCCGAATTTACATAAACATTAATATTTTTACGAGTTTTCACTATTTTTCATGAAATTTAAGATTCTATTAGTCAATAATATGCGCTACAAGTTTTGTTATAAATTTTTTTTAATTAGCATAGTAAAATTTTTTGTAAATCATTGCTAAACAGTGGGTTATTTTGAAAAAGCAAAAAAACATATTACAAAGAAGCTGCATTTAAATTGTTTACAGGAACTTTCATCAAAGATATAACGAATGTTAGTATATAATAAAAAAAAAACCAAAAAAACAAACAGTGATTATCATGATTATCAATTATTACTAATTGTTTATATGTTTTATATACCCCATGATCTGGAAGTGCACCATAGTGCATAGTGTACCAAAATATAAATTTCTTATTTATAATAACTTAGGCCATACAAACTTATACTATTGGTTTTCATATTACCAAGTAACCTTTAGTGACCTGGCGACCTGGATTTTAATTTTTTTTTAAAAAAATTTTTTAACAAAAAAAATTTTATTTAAAAATTTTATTGTCTTACAACCCGGATATCCAGTAAAAAATTTTATATATTAAAAATTTTAAACTTTATTCTTTATACTATTATACAGACAAACTTCGTTTCCTTTAAATTTTTCACTTCAGAAGCCAGTTATTTAAGTTTGGCATTTCATAGCATAGTTCCAAACTGGTCTGGCTCACAGTGAAGTATTCTTTTGAGAAAATTTAAAGATCGAGGAACTAGGAGTCTTGATCGATATTTGTATGTTATTAGAAGTTTTAAGTTACGACCCCTGATTTACACTTTCACAATATGCGTTTTAGTACTATAGTTTTATTTGTTATTATTATTTATATATAATTAATTGATAATCTTTATATACCTAATAAAAATTAAAAATTTGCTCTGTTCATATGATTATGAATAGAGAATTTCTATTGGCTAATATATTAAAAAAATTAAAATTTCAAAACACCATCTCACTGACCCGGCCGGGATATGAAAACCAATAGTATAAGTTTGTGTGGCCTTATAACAAAATAAATTCGCACTTGTATAATCTTGCACTACTATTTAACTTAATACTAAACCTAGATACTACTATTTCTTACACTAACTTTGTGCTACTACCTAACTCTAACTCTAATCCTAATTCTAACTTTAGGCCTATTCTATCTTCTACTAATCCTAACTTTAAATATGATATAAATGACCTTTAACAAAATATAGTATGATATGGCACATAGCACAAATACGGCGATATAGCAATACAGCAATACAGCAATATGGCATATAGCAATATGAAACAATATCAACAAAATATAGTATAATGTAGCATTGGTACAATATGGCACTGGCAAAATAACGCAACATGGCATTACTGAAATCAACTTGGCATGATATGTGTACTAGCCACAGTGATGAGAAAAGGTACCAATAAATGACAAAACTAGTGACAAAAAAGGGCACCAAAGAATAACTTACCAATGGCAAAAAAGATCTAACAAATGACCCAAAGAGCACCAACAAACGTTGATACTAGTAATAAAATACCAACAGAAAATATTAGTGATGACAAAGGCACCAACAAATGATATTAGTGCACCAACAACAATACCAATAACAAATGGCAATAATTCTATATTTTAGCAAACCTAAAAGAAAAGCCTAAACAATTTAAAAAAAATAAAAAGAAAAAAAAAGAAAATGACAAACTTATGAGAGCCACTTTACTGACCAATTTCACGTTTCTAAACAAGCAGAAAAAGAGAAGAAAATATAAGACCATACTTTACAAAAATATCAGAAAAAATAAAAGACAACCTTTTAGAAAAATACAAAAGTCTAACAATATATGCCTACATGATTATCTGTAAGGCACTTAATCTAGAGGAAATTTAACAATTACACCAACAATATCAACACCAACTGCAATAACAAAAATAGTACAACAAAAGATAACAATAAGCTAAATAAAAAAAATAAAAAAAATTTGTTAGTACAGTAGTAAAAAAAGCAAAGAAAGCAAAGAAAGCAAAAGTAAATAAAAAAAAAACAAACAAAAAACAGATCAAAGATGATCTATAGATTTATACTTATCTATCTGGATTTTCCATTTTTTAATTTGGCCAAAAAGACCAAAGATATATAAACTATATATCTCTGATCAGAAATATATAGAAAAGCCCAATATTAATTAGCATTTTTTTTTATAATTTTTTTTAATTACTACAACAAAAGTTAGATGAGAACTAAAATTTTGGTCAATTTTTTGATCAAAATAATTGAATTTAATTAAAAATCAATAAAAAATCAGAATTATATTCAAAAATTCCCAAAATTTAGTATATTAAAATTTAATTATTTTTATAGCTATTATAAAAAATTGATCTAATTTGATGAGATAGCTGTTGAAAATTAATTTCTAAAATTGTTTGGTATGTATGTTTAAAAATTTGGTTGTATGACTATGTTTTTTTATTTTTACTATAAAAATGTAGTCACACAACCAAATTTTAAACATAAACATCAAATAACATCAAAAATTAATTTCTCAACAACTATCTTATCAAATCAGCTCAAATTTTTTATAATTGCTATAAAAATAATTAAATTTTAATATACTAAATTTTGGGAATTTTTGAATATAATTCTGATTTTTTATTGATTTTTAATTAAATTCAATTATTTTGATCAAAAAATTGACCAAAATTTTAGTTCTCATCCAACTTTTGTTGTAGTAATTAAAAAGGTATAATGATCAGTGTTTATTGATTATTATTTATTGTAAAGTTTCAAGACTATAGCTTTTTAATTTATTAAAATTACAGAAAAGGGTTACTTTTGACTCTGACTATAGTTGTTCGGTTATTTTTTAGCATCTACTGGGCCAATTTTGATGATTTAACTACTGTTAGATTTACTCAATGAGCTCTGCAACTTTAAATTAATCGATCTGGGTTGTTAGCTTAATAAAAAATAACTTATCATTGAACTGGCATTAGATTTTAACATATAATTAACACTATAATATTTTGTTCCAAATTCTAATATAGAAATTGTGCCAATTTTATCTGAATTAACAATTAAAAAATTTATCTAAAAATAGTTTAATAGTTAAAGCAAAAAATTTATTATTGAATTGGGTTTAAATATGTTTATAAAACGAACTCTTAAATTTTAGTGACCCAACATATACAATTGTGTTTAAGTTTTTTATTACATGGATATATATAAAAATAATTTAAGGAGTAACAATAATAAAATTTTATACAGTATCATTATTGTTAATTATTCCTTAAATTATTTTTACATACATCCATGTAAAGATTTTTTTCGATTTTTAACAGCTGCCCTACCTTGTTTGGTGCATCAGGGGTAGTTCAGATTTGAATGATGAGAACATCCTCATGCGTTGCGAATATAAAGTAAAAATTGCTGATTATATAACATAATTACAATTTTACTTTGTATTCACAACGCAGGAAGATGATCTTCTCATGCAAATCCGAACTATCCCGATGCACTAAACAAGGTAGGGTAGCTGTTAAAAATCAAAAAAATTTCTGCTCATGCAAACCCCAATTCCGCGAATTCACCGATATGATTGTGAAAATCTCTAAATTTATTAACAATAGATATAATTGTATTGATGTTATACGGTATGTAAAATGATGAGAGCATCTTCCTGCGTTGCGAATATAAAATAAAATTGCTGATTATATAACATAATCACAATTTTACCTTGTATTCACAACTGCTCTTCTCATGCAAATCCGAACTACCCCGGTGCACTAAAACAGCTGTTAAAAATCGAAAAAAATTTCTGCTCATGTAAACCCAATTCCGCAAATTCGCCGATATGATTTGTGAAATTCTCTAAATTTATTTAACAAAATTATATTTTAAAAGAATTAATAAAAAAATATATAATTAAAAATTATCTATAAAACATTATTTGTGGTTTTGTCTCGCTTAGAAATAGATACATCATAATACAGTAATAATAGTTGATTAAAACCTAAAATATAAACACAATTGACTATTTGCTTTATTGGAATTTGTATTGCTCGAAAATCAGTGGATCGTATAGAAACAACTTGGTCTTAAACTGCCAAGCACTTTTGTAGACATGGATCTGGCATAAAGATATAAAGATGCATAAAACAAATTATCAGGCACTTTTGCACTTGTGGCTGAGCACTTTGAGGCAATTTAAGACGTACTGCACGTACATACTTTAATAGACACAAAGTACCAACTCACGCCTAGCACTTCGTGCCCATGCCTACGAAAGTGCACTAGACCAAATACTTTATACCTCTGCCTGTGCCCTTATAGATAATTAGTACCGATCGTAGAACGTGCACTTAGAGAGTATATGTAAAGAAGTTTGACATTCTATTAAATACGTATCTTCGCGACGACATCAATACTATCGATAACTTTATTGATATGTGATTTTGCGTGCTTCTAAAATCATACATTTCAACGTAATTACAAACTGATAAAGTATGATTAGTAAAAAACATAATAACAAACTGTATATGAATAAAAGAATTTGAATCCGTGTTGGATCATCCGGATGATCTTGAGTATTCGTATATAATTTAATCTAAGAGTGAGATTAAAAAAATGATTAAATTATACGAAATTATCAATAATGAAATATAATTACGAACCTTCTGGAACTTCAAGAATAGGAGATATATCTATACAATTAAATGTAACTTTATATTAAAAATTTATTAACATACATCAAAAATACATCAAAAACAAATAATACCATTTAATCGCGCCTTATTTATTGATAATTTATTAACAATAATTCCATTAGCATTTATTGGTTTTGGAAGACTCTTAAACTTTAAGATTCGACTTTTGTAAACAGCTCCTTCATGAATAGTTAAATCCAATTTTTTAAAGGTGGTAGAATTCCTTTTCCACTTTTCGTTGGCCAACTTAAATTCTTTATAAATATTTGAAGAAGGGTCATCCCTAATTTCATGCTTCCACTGATCCAACTTTTTATGTATTTGTTGCATAGTCGGACGTTCATTAGGATTTACATCCCAGCATTTAAATAATAGTTTTTTTAGATGCTGAGGAATTTCTTGTGGAAGTTGCGGCCGACGTCCCATAAATATGTCAAATACTAAACCCTGATCATGAGCTTTATTATAAAATGGAGGATTACCAGAAACCACCTCTGAAGCGATGATTCCAAAACTGTAAACATCAGACGCAAGTGAATAGGATGCATCGGAAAAAACTTCAGGTGCAACATAAGGAATTACACCATAAATATCTTTCGAATTTTCATCATCCAAAGGTTTACATAATCCCAAATCACTAATTGTAATGCTAGATAGTCGATAATATAAAATGTTGCCACTATGAAGATTTTTATGAATCATATTTACATTGTGAAGTTGAGAAAGGCAAGAAGAAATTTCTGAAAGAATATCAAGTCTTTCATTCCAATTCTTCTCATGAAAAGTTTCATTTAAAATATGTCTTAAACTTCCAAGATCTGCATATTGCATAACTATTCCATAATTTTTTGATTTCGGTTCCTGTGAAATTCCATAGATTCTTGTGGTAACTGGTTTGTTGCCACCAACTCTAAGATAACCTTGAATCTAATTTTAATAATTATAATATATATAATTTAAATTGATTAGATTATTATTTTTATAAACCACTATTCAGAAGAATTACCTCTTCAAGAAACTGAAAACTTGAATCTTTCGAATTGTAAAACTCTTTAAAAATAACTCTAGAAACACCAGCACGAGACCATTGCTGTTTACTGAGATCAAACCGTTGCATGGGACCATTCACCAAAACAGCTGAATAAACAGTGGAGAATCCACCTTGAGCTATGCGGGTAATATCCTTTAAACTTGAATAAGGAATCCATTCCAATAATTCAAAAACTTTTTTTGATTTAATATGCGATTTTTGAATTAATCGATCAAGTTTATTATTTCCAGTAGACCATTTATCGAATTCCAAACGAAATCTTTTCGTATTACAAGGTTGACAGTAAAATGATGGATTATGTTGATTATATTGATATTCATAACATTCATCGCATGCGGGATATGATGTTTCGGATGTTGAGTAAACGACATTTTCTGATTTGGGACTGCTCTTTAGAGGAGTCATTAACATTCGTTGAAATGATTTTATACATTTCATCACACAATCAAAAGATAAATCTGATTTACTAGATGTACTCATATTTAAAGTGCATAAACAAATTTTGAATATTTATTTATTTAGAGTGTATATATATATAAATTACAAGTGATATGTTTTTTTTTAAGGTGAGATGGTTTTTTTTTTGAATTTATATAAAAAAAATCATTCCACTATTATGTTACACATGTTTCTAAGTTAAATATTGTAGTTTTAGTATCTGATCACACACAGGGCTGATGCGCAGTTAGTGCAATTCATTTTGTTGCCTTCGTTCGTCTAACTAAATAAGGTATCTGTCGATCAGGCTAATACCGGAAATCCGAAAAACGTCATAAGTTTAAATTCTGTAATTGTCCAGGAAATAATTAAACCAGTTTCAACAATCACCTGATTACTATGTGAACATGGGGATTTGCGTAAATCAAAACTATATGTGATCATATAATAATGACCGATTAAGTAAGGTATATAGTCGTTTGAAATGTAGCGAGAATTCTTTACGTCTAGGTAAATGAATACGCACCCCTATGCAGGGTCGATGATTTTTTGTGGCGGGATAAGGTAAATTTTGTGATGGTTGTGGATCAATTTGAACCGATTTTGAATTTTGTGAAATTTTGCGATGATATTCTATAAAAAGTTCTATATAAAAAAACTATTATACGAATATATAAAAAAAAAAAACAAAGTTCTAATATAAGATTTCTCAATCTCGGTTGAAATAGTCTATATAAGGAAAACTACGCTCAACAGCACAGCTTGATACGGGTAAACCAAATATAATTGAGTGCAATTTGAGAAACAAGTTGCTAGATTATTCCAATATCATAAGTATCAAATTTTGAATTAAACCATCTGAATTATGTTAGGCCATGCAAAGTTAATTAATTGATTCTCGTAACCCGGCCGGGTCAAATTTTGAAAACATGTACTGTATAAAAAATTTTTATGTTTTAATAACCGGGAGTTTTTAAAAAATTTTTAAAATTGTTATAAAAAAAAAGCCGACTGGCTAGGTCTATTTAAAAAGTTTCATGCTACGAGAACCAATAAATTAAATTTATATTTTGTGGCATATACAAATCATCGTCCCGGATAGAAATTATGCAACCTTTGTTCTCAGTACAATAGTCAACGTTGTTACAACTAGGGATGGGTACGGAGAACCAATAAAATTCGTAAAATGTATCTCACGTGTCACACTGCTTTTGGTTTAACAGATTAGGTGTACGTAAATTAACCCAGCAGTTTACGTAATTGACGATCTAAATATGTCATCAAAACATTTTTCACTAAATCAGATCAGATAGAAGTTTAGAAAAAAAAACTTTGAATAAAGTTTTTTAAATAACTATCTAATCAAATTTAATAAAATTTTTTTTATCTAATTTTGCACATTAGCAAAATTAAAATATAAAAAAAATTTATCAAATTTATTAAATAGCAGTTGAAAATTTTATTTAAATTTAGTATCTATTTTATTAACTATATATATATAGTAATTAAAAGTAAAATATTTATTTAAAGAAAATTACTAATTTACACCACAGGTGATTATTGCCTATCCTTTAAACCGTCCAGCGGCCAAATTTGGCCGCTAAAATCTTTTTTTTTAATTTTGTGCGATTGTGCCTGATTAACTAGAATTAAAGTTTGTCATTTTGCAGACCAACTTGTGATTTAATATCACGTGTTAGTAGCACGTGACATCGTAATTACGTGTTTGTAGTAAAGCAATTATCTATTGATCGCTATTAATTAAAAATCAAAAAAAAAAAAAAATCAAAAAAAAATTTACAACCATGACACAGGCGAGTTCGTTTTTGTATTTACCCCCACCTGAAGATATTGAAGTATTTTCTGACAGTGAGGATGAAGAGTACATACCAGTTTTAATATCCCAACAATATTTACCATACGATCTTTATTATTTGGATTGCTCTCCAGTGAGTTTTTGGCTATCTTTACTTGAAAATTACTGGAATAAAGACCCGAAGCTCCCTATTTACTATATTTCTAAACATATGATACTGAAACATTTTGAACAAATCAAGAGGTATCTCACATCTTTTCACCTATGGTAGTTGTTAATTATTACTTTGAAAAATTAGAGCTGCTGCTTTCTCACATCTGAGACGTCTTTAAGCAACTTTACACACTAGCCACAGACGTCTCGGTTAACAAAATGATAATAAGGTTTTCTGACAAAAGCGTCCTTACTATTTGGATTAAGAACAAACCAATCCTGGAAGGTTTTAAGATATTGTCGCTTTGTGAATCCGGATATATATTTACTTTTTTGCCTATATTGTGTGTCTCACCAATTAATGTGGAAAAAGTGAAAAGACTAAACCAAACTAGTTGCATTGTCTACTATCTTGTTATGCAACTTCCATATCATCGATTTTCCTTTAATATTTATATGGATAAATACTTTTCTAATATTCCTCTTTTTCAGAACTATCAGCAGGTCGGCATTGGCACTTGTGATACTGTTCGAACAACGGCATCTGGGTATCCTAAGGAACTAAAGATGGATAAGAAAAATTTTCGATTTGACTGGGACATACATTCCAGTATTGTAATAGATAGCGTGTTGGCCGTGTTTTGGCAAGACAATGGTCCTATCACAATGTTGTTAACGATCCATGGTCTCATTAGTGAACAATAAGAAGTAGAACGTGAAAGACAGAGATCTAGAGAAACAAGCACCAATGCAATAAAAGTGCGTGCGGTATTTGGGTCTCAACCAAAAAAAAAGCTAAGAATTCCCAAGATAATTGACGATTACAACCATCACATGAATGGTATAGATGTCGTGGACCAACTATGGTCATATTACTATATACAACAAGTAGTACAAAGAAACTGGATGCCACTCTTTTTTTGGTTGTTGGATACTACAATCATCAATGTATATAGTATCACCCGAATACTAGAATCCACTCAGGAGCATAAGAACCTTTGTCTTGAACTGGTGTGGGATCTCATAAATAATGTAAATAATGAGGAGGAAATCCAGCTTAGAGGTAGGTCAAAAAAAAGAAAGGAAACAGATGAAGAAATGAAAACAACAACCAAATGGCCAAAAGTAATGAAACACTTCGAACTTTCAAACCGACGGTTTGCTCTAGTAACTATTTAGTCGAGTAGCGAAATCGAGAATCGTGTCAATAGTATGTGTGGTTGGCAAGTAAGAAAAACTTAGATTTGGATCATAAGATTCCGCATCAAAGTAATCTTTGGTGTATCAAATGTAACGTACCACTTTGTTGTAATAACTCTCAAAATTGTTTTTTAGAGTTCCATAAAAAATGAAAAGGGCATTAAAAATCTGCAGAGATGTGAAATATTTCTGCAATAAATAACTCTGCAGATTGTTATCATAATGGAATAGGAATTGAAATTGAAAAGGATTAACATAAGGTGCTTAATTAATTATCAAAAATCTGTTGAGATTAATAATGTTAGCAATATCCAAGTTGGTCGTTGTTATCAAAATAGGATTGAAATATAATTTTTAGATGCTTATTTTATAAAAAAAGCATTTCATTAATTTGACTTTTCGCATTTTTTTAAAATTATATTTATTAATTATGATGTATTACATTGTAGCTAATTTTACTGCCCTGATCATTTTGATAACAAAAAATAATTATTATAGATAAGTTCCCATATTTTATACTATGTTATTTTGTCAAGATCAGCAAATTTCGTATATAGATATATATCGATTACTAACCTATAAGATATATATTGATACCCATTACCCCTGCCGATTTCTATCGATAGTGATAGTAATCGATATATATCGATAATAATCGATATATATCTGATATGATATCAATTAATAATTATTATATTCACATAATCATACTTTTTGAACATTTTACAGGTGTTCGCAAGTTTTCACAAGTTTTCACAATTTAATTATAAATTTTTTTTTATTTATTATTATTATAATATTTTAATTTATTAAATATACAATATTTACAAGTTTTTGCAATTTAATATAAAATTTTATTTTATTATTATATATTATATTTTAAATATTACATATATTATATATTATTATAAAAAAAATGACAAAAAAAAATAAATCCAAAAAAAATGAAACCAAAAAAAATTAAAAAAATGAAACCAAAAAAAATAAACTATTAGGCTATACAAATTAAATTAGTTGGTTCTCATTACATAGAACAAGCAAATAGAACCCGGCCAGCCGGCAAAAAATGTTATATTTAAAAAATTTTTAAATATAAAAATTTTTATAAATTTTTTTTTCAAAAAAAAATTTTATTATAACAAAAATTTTTAACTTTTCAAAAAAAGTGACCTAGCCGGGTTATGAGAACCAATTTTATTAGTTTGCGTGGCCATATATTCTTTATATTTGCTTATATTTGCTTATATTTGCTTATATTTGCTTATATTCGCTTATATTTGCTACTTCTTGCAAAGTGCTAGAAAGTTAGGTTGTTTTCTTGCAAAGTTCTAAAAGAAGTAAGGAATAAATAAAATAAAATAAAATAAAAAAATAAGTAAAAAAAAACAAACAAAAAACAAAACCAAAAAAATAACAAAAAAAACAAAAACGAAAAAAAAATAAACTATTATATTTCGCTTATATTCGATTATATTCGTTCTTATTCGTTCATATTTGTGACTTCTTGCAAAATACCAAAGATATTAGAATTGGTGTTCTTGTAAAGTGCCGGAAAGTCAAGTAGTTTTCTTGCAAGGTTTCGTAAGAAGTAAAGGATAAATAAAATAAAATAAAGTTAAAAAATAAGTAAAATTAAAGAAAACAAACAAAAAACAAAAATGTAAGCAAACTAAATAAAAAAATAAACAAAGCCCCAAATCTACATTTCGAGTTCGTGTTTTTGCAATTTAGAAATCGTCAAAGGTTTTCGCAAAGTACCAGAATAAAATAAATTAATAAAAATAAAAAAAACAAAAACAAAAAAAACATGAAGCAAAAAAATAAATAAAATGAAACCTTGCAAAAACTTGCAAAAACTTGGGAAAACTTGCATTCTTGAACTTTCGAAATTGCTAGAGAAAGTAGTTGTATGTTCTTGCAAAGTGTTGAAAGGCTGAGTTAGCTTGTGCTAAGTACCAAAAAGTCACTGAATTTCTTGCAAAGTGCTAGTGGTAAGGTATAAAAATAAAATAAAAAAAATTAAAAAATAAAAAAAAATATAAACAAAAAAAAAAACAAACCAAAACTAAATGAAACAAAACGAAACGAAACTAAACGAAACAAACGAAACCAAAAAAAAACAAAAGAAAAACAAAAAACAATGTAGAATTAATAGAAGATCTAAATTATAAACAAAAAAAACAAAGATCTAATCTGATCTTGTAGTACAATTATTAAAAATCATTGAAACATTTCGAAAATATTAGTCAAATGCGTTTTTGATATGATCCAGTTTCAGATNTTACATATATTATATATTATTATAAAAAAAATGACAAAAAAAATAAATCCAAAAAAAACGAAACCAAAAAAAATTAAAAAAATAAAAACAAAAAAAATAAACTATTATATTCTTTATATTCACTCATATTCGCTTATATTCACTTATATTCGCTTATATTTGCTATTTCCTGCAAAGTGCCAGAAAGTTAGGTTGTTTCTTGCAAAGTTCTGAAAGAAGTAAAGAATAAATAAAATAAAATAAAATAAAATAGATAAGTAAAAAAAAACAAACAAAATACAAACCCGAAAAAAGTAACAAAAAAATCAAAAACGAAAAAAAAACTATTATATTTCTCTCATATTCGCTTATATTCGGTTATATTCGTTCATATTCGTGACTTCTTGCAAAGTACCAGAGATGTTAGAATTGGTGTTCTTGTAAAGTACTGGAAAATCAAGTTGTTTTCTTGCAAAGTTTCGAAAGAAGTAAAGGATAAATAAAATAAAATAAAGTTAAAAAAATAAGTAAAAAAAAAGAAAACAAACAAAAAAACAAAAATGTAAGCAAACTAAATAAAAAAATAAACAAAGCCCCAAATCTCCATTTTGAGTTCGTGTTTTTGCAATTTAGAAATTGTTGAAGTTTTTTGCAAAGTGCTGGAATAAAATAAATTAATAAAAATAAAAAAAACAAAAACAAAAAATATGAAACGAAAAAATAAATAAAACGAAACCTTGCAAAAACTTGCAAAAACTTGCGTTTTTGAACTTTCGAAATTGCTAGAGAAATTAGTTGAGTGTTATTGCAAAGTGTCGAAAGGCTGAGTTAGCTTGTACTAAGTACTAAAAAGTCATTAGATTTTTTGCAAAGTGCTAGTTAAAGTGTAGAAATAAAATAAAAAAAATTAAAAAATAAAAAAAACTATAAATAAAAAAAAACAAAACGAAACTAAATGAAACAAAACAAAACTAAACAAAACTAAACCAAACCAAAAAAAACAAAAGAAAAATGAAAAACAATGTAAAATTAATAAAAAATCTAAATTATAAACAAAAAAACAAAGATCTAATCTGATTTTGTGATACAATCATCAAAAATCATCAAAACATTTCGAAAATATTAGTCAAATGCATTTTTGATATAATCCAGATTACAGATCGTTCTAAAATATTTTGAAAATTCGAAATATTAAAAAGAAAAAAGAAAGAGAAAAAAAAGAGAAAGAAAAAAGAAAAAGGAAGAAAGAAGTAAAAGAAAAAAGGGGTAAAAGGAAGAGGAGGAAAAGGAAGAGGAAGAAAAGGGAAAGTGATAAAGATTGTTCAAAATGGCTTTTTTTTTTTTTTTAAGTTTTTTTTATTTTGTGGAATATTTTTTTTTTTTTTGATAGATAACGATTTAATTTAAAAAATGATATATATTGATTATAGATATATATCAATTTTTATCCAATTAATCGATATATAACGATATTTTAATTGATATATAATGATATTTTATAATGAATATAAAACAATTAAGTGCTATATATCGATCAATATCTATGTATAAAATTTTCTGATGCAAAGTCTGTACTACTTATATCCGAATTTTTGTAGCGATCTAGAAGCTTTGATCCGTCAAAATAGTTTTTAATAAAAACACTATATTTTCTGAGTAATTTGGGGTTACGGCCTCTTGCTTGTGTCACATGATATGCGCAATGATGTAACAAGTCTACAATCACGTGGCTCAGGTTTCCGTGACTTATTCTAACCAATTTTGGTTTGTCTTTTAATAAAAAAATTTTGCGTAAGGTTTATCTTTTGACTAATTATTTTAGCAGCCAAATTTGGTTGCTAAACCTGAACGGTTTAAAGGATAGTTAATTTGCCAATTAAAATTCAGGATCTAGTATAACATGTAGATCAATTTTGTGTAACAAAAACACTAATCTAATATTTTGTCCATAAAACTATTTTTTTTATACAAAAAAAAAATTTTTACTATATAAAGCTTTATTCTAATCTTTCTAATCTTTACTCTTATTTTAATATTTTTTTTTTAACTTTTTGATAGTCTTGCTAGTAGTTTATTGAAGTTGGACATTATTATATATGAAAAAACATGAACAATAAAAATTCTTCCTAAATACAAAACTTTGATATCGTTTAGTTACTTCGAGAGCACCTGTATACAATCTATTGCACTACCTTACAGAACCAGATATTTGTGCAAATAAAAGACTTTTAGGATACAAATCAGATTTATATAGGCATTCAATACAAGTCAAAATATTGAAGCTATAAAGCAAGCTTTATCAATTTACTTATAAAGATATCAGCATTCTGATATGGTATTTGAACTCCTGTATGAACCTGATTTGTATATCTGTTTTAAAACAAGTTCATATCAGAATTATATAACTCTTTCTTTCAAAGAGTTGCTGAGTATACTTATCACCAAGACTTTTGATCCAAGCAAGAACAGGAACTTCAAGAGAAAAAAACTGTATATAATACTAGTTGGAAACCTGTATGCTTTACCAACATTTGATCATGGCTTTTTTTCTATTCCACTTTCCAAAAGTCCACCTTCCCGAAGTCCATCTTCCCAAAGTCCACCTTCCCAAAGTCCATCTTCCCAAAGTCCACCCTCCTGAAATACTATTGCTCCGATTCTATAATACCAATATCTCTTTTTCTGAACCATTTCTGATTTTGTTTGTTTTAGCTAAAAATCACTTTACCAACAACTTAGTTAGCGACAGTTTATTTCTGGACATTGTTGTTAGGGACAAGTTTAGAATAGAGTAAAGGTTAGTGCAATTTTTAGAAAACTTAATTAAACTTGTTAATTGATTGTCAGTGAAATGGCGATTCATTTATGTCCCATTAGTAAAATGGATTATTAGTATGATGACCTTGGCAAAATAGTATTTCAGAAAAATGGGCTTCGGGAAGTTAGCCCATAACCTTTTGCACCATTATGTGCCCGTGCACTATTATAATTAAAATTTACCCGGCATTGGTTTAAATAATTCTAATTAAAACAAGCTAATTTTAATGCAGCTGTGGGAAAAAATATATGTATAAATGCGATTTATTTATTTAAATCAATACAAAGAGGTATAGGATTGGGCCATGTCAATTTTGGATTTAAACTGCATAGAATCAATTACAAGCATGTATAAGAAACGTATAAAATTGACTTGGATATTGTATATAAAAAATAAAAAGCCTTGTATTTTGGTCATTAAGTTTATTAAATTTTAATAAAAAACTGAGACCAGGATTTTACTCTTAAAATAAAATTTACTTTATCATATTTATACGAATTTTACAGGAGGGTCACCAAAATTTTTTATAATCTGGGGCAAAATTTATTAATTCTGACACAATCCCTTGTTTAAGTTATATTAATACGATCAATTTAAATAATAAATTCTCAACACCGCATATATTTCGAAATAGAATAGAATTTAAAAGAATTTTGTTCTATATTTTTGGCTTAATGTACCGAATAAATAATAATCTAAACAAAATAAAAAAAATTAATTATTGTAGTAAAAATATAATCGAATGAAATATAAAGACTTATCTGTAAATATTTCCTATTGTATTAATTATAAAAAAGCTGATTTTTACTAATCAAAAGTAAAAAAAAAATTTAAATAAAACATTATAAAAAATTATCCCTTTCATATAAATTTTTAGTACTAAATTTTGTTATTAAAATGCAAACATTTTTAAGTATGCCAAAATTCAATAAAAAGCTGTTCTATCTGGATGCAAATACCTTGTACAATATTTTATAAACACCTTTGCTTATAATCAAATAGTTTTAACCACAAATCCATCACTATCAAAACCTAAATTAGTTGAAGAAGGAAATGAAAAATAGTATGAGATAAAAAAAAAAGGCAATAACATTATTCAAGAAAAAATACGAATTCTTTTGAATACTCCAATTTCATTGCAAGCAATCGGATTCAGTAAGAATTCTAGTTGTAAATTATCTCAACCAAGTAATTTAGTATCTACTCTGCTTTCTTCTTTCATTTTTAAAGACTATGAAATACGTCCCAATGCTTCTGCTCAAAAAGCTTCATATGAAAAAATTAAAATAGCAAGAAATAAGATTACTGAATTCGAATCTTTGTACAATATAGCTTCAAATACTAGTATTAGAAATAATCTTGCTGCTAAAATACAAGAGCAAAAAGATATTATCAGAACCAACAATAAAAAAATTGAAGCACTTAAACAACATATAGCAAATCAAGCCTGGATGATGGCTAAAAAACAAAAACAACTTGAAGAAGAAGGTATTGTTGAACAATAGGAGGGTGCTGAAAGACTATAAATCTTGCACAAATCCCAGACCTCCTCGAACACATTCATAATTGCATTGAATATGGTGAAGTAGATAAAAAAAAAATAATAATAATAAAAGTTAGAACTATTAAACATTTAAAAGATAAACTTGAAGAAAAATATAATCTTTATATTAGTAGAAAAATTCTGTTAGCCTACCTTTGGCCAAAACATCCAAATACTTTTGTAGCAAAATGGTACTACCACCTGCATTAGTACAAATTCAATTAGTGTTATGAGACGAAAAATCGAATTATTCAGATAGTCATTATTGTCTCACTTCTGTGAAAGCAATCTTTCATAATCATTATAATAATATCCCAAGACGTTAATTTTGGAAATTCTAGCGATTGGATGAACATCCAAGTCAATCAAAACAATAAATAAACCTGTTTTTATATCTAACCATAATTTTCTTTTAGGCAGAAAAATGAAACTGATTCTATCTGTTAATTTTTTAATAAATCCAAATGATATGAATAATAGTTTTTGTTTAGGACACTTTACAATTTACATTCGACCTGAATATTTTGTAGGTAGAAACTGCATTGACACATATGGCTGATTATAGTTGCCACCCAAATCCCAAACTATTGTAGTTTGGGTTTGTCCATGCCCAAATCCCAAACTCTGGTCAAACTAATTTTTCAAAAACTTTGTTAATAATTCTTATTTAAACAATCTTATAACTATATCATGATATACAATGTATTTGCAAAATATTAAAATTATTTGTTTGATTTAATTTTCTGTAAATAACAATTGTTTTTTTTTGAGTTTTGAGTTTGTCCGGTTTGTTCAGCAAGTATATGTCTGATTGATTTCAATAATGAATTCGGAAAACTATGATGAAATTATCTGCATAGAAGAAAAAATTAAGCCGTTGTAAGTTTTATTAGTAGGCGGTGGGCCGGATGAAAATCCAAACCACCTAAAAAATATTATAGAATATTGTAAACTTTTTCATTTCTTGGACCTCGATTACTTGATTGTTCATATCCATGCACCTGGTCAGTCTTCTTTTAATTCCGTGAAAAGAGCTATAGCACCTCTTTCGTCTAAGTTAGCTAGAATTGTATTACCTATAGATCATTATGGTACTCATCTCAATTATTAGTAAAAAGTTATTAATGAAGAATTGGCAAAAAAAATTTTTCATTTCTCAGATTAAAGGTCTGACTCGATAAATAATATTCACTAAATATTCACTAAATATTCAATATTCGAATATATAATTTTTCACTGAATGAATATTCAAATATTTAAAATTTTACTGAATATATTTATTGAATATTCATTGAATATATATATATATATATATATAATTTTATAATTTTATTTTATTTTTTAATAATTTATTTGCAATATTATTGGCTAATTTAAATAAGATAGTTATATAATTTTTTTTTTTATGTCAAAGTTCCCGCTCTGGGTGAGAGTTTATTTAATCAAGCCTATGGATCAAGAGTGCCTCTTTGGTCAGCCCCACAATTGTTACATTGAATGAGAGTACAACTAGCCACACGTACAACTTTTGGTTGTCTAATTTAAGTAGTCCGCCTGAAGGTTCTACACTAGTTGCCATACCTACAACCCGACTAGGGGATTGCCTATTTAAACCCTCTGGTCCAAGCTTCGCATATCAATCCTACTTGTGATCACTGGTACAGCTCTCTGATATATTAGTCAGTCGAAGACAGTCTCGGATGCTAACTACATCCGCTTAGGACTAATTTATCCTCGCAGTACACTTGGTAGAGCAGTTCCTGTCCTACACAGGTATTACCTACACTTCGGTAACTTACGCACTCACCGAGGCAAGCGACTTGCAGTTAGGGGATACCTAACCGCTACCATTACCTACTTCTGCCCTTGTAAAGTTTGCTTCAACCCTAGTACCAACTATCACTTTACTATCAGTCTTTCACTAATACATCCCAGACTTCCAATCTAGTTGGCCCAGAAGGGTTGATCTACTCAGCATTAGGTGCTATTATGGTTTTTCTCCCCCTGGTACCTACTTCTATAATATAGGTCCTTTTCCTCCGGAACCCGATTCGGCAGCCAGTTTGGTAGATCTTGTTCCTGAGGTTGACGTCCGGTTCTTCGGCTCCGGTCCAATATTCGTTATATAATTTTTTTAAAATTGAAATATATTTAATATTCAATAAATATTCAGTGAATATTCGAATATCGTTCAAAATTTTTGACCAAATATTTGAATAATAAAATATTAAACAAATGAACATTCGAATACTTATTTTTTGACCAAGTTAGACCTCTATATGTGAATACGCATATTGATATGTTTGACAATAATGAAATTTCATGGCAATGGATTAAAGACTACCATCAAATCTGTTGCTATTCACTCAATATTCGTAAATATAAAAATATAAATTGTTGTAAGCTATTCCGCATATCTGAAGCAACTACTTTATTACAAGAAAACAATAGATTCTTACTCTAATAATTAAAGGACGTAATCAGCATTTTTTAAATCCTATTCATATTTTTGAATACTTTGATCAAATCAAAATTCCACTCTACGACCAATATTATAACTATTTCAGAAGAAATGTATCAGCATTTATGTTGTTCAGAATGTAGAAAGTAGGGTTCCGCAATTTGATTTGATCTTCAAATATTTGAATCAAATATTTGATCAAATTCAAATTCAAATTTGACAATATTTGATTTAATCAAATTCAAATATGGCCAAATTTGATTTGATTTGACAAATATTTGATTTGATTTGAAAATTACTATTAAAAATTCAAATTCAAATCAAATTCAAATTCAATTATTTGAATCAATCAAATTCAAATCAAGGTCAATTTGATTTGATCAAATTCAAATTGACCCAATATTTGATTTGATTTGAATTTGAGGAACCCTAGTAGAAAGTATTTCCCTACCTTGAATTTTGTATAAACAGTCTCAACATTTTGCTTGCAAATCTCGAAATTCTAATTCAGCAACATATGAGTTTATATACTCTCAACCCTATGTGCTTATAGAGCCATACATGCCTTCACAATTTGAAGAAATTGATTTCGAACATAGCCTTTCTGATAGTGAATCACTTAGATAAAGGAAAGTATAGTTAGAATGAATATGTAGTAGTTAAATTAATTTAACTGTTTTATAATACGTAGTATTCTAACAAACAAGGAGGTAAATAAAAAAGTATTTAAATAAAAAGCGTAGAGTTAATAAAAGAATAAAAAAATTCTTTTAAGTTCTGAAGTTTTAAATGTTACATATCTTCGTAGTTATAAAAAAACTGAATTATTGATTTCTCGTACATAGATATATGCATATTTATTTAAAATAAAAAGACTGTTATAAAGTTACAGATTAGTATAAGTATAGGTAAGCAAATCCGTAGGCTAATTGGTATACTATCAGTTAGGGGTCTTAGCTGGGTCGGATCTGACCCAACCCGACCCGGGTCAGACCCAACTCAGGTCGGGTTGGGTCAGATCAAACCCGGGTTGGGTTAGACCCGGGTCAGAAAAAACCTGAGTCGGGTCAGACCCGGGTCAGAAAAAACCCGAGTCGGGTCAGGCCCGGGTCAGACCTGAAATGACCTATTAGGTCATAGATTAAAACTAGAGATATAGTAATTTAGTTGGTCACATCTTCTTAATCGGTTATTTGAATCGAACATGTGTGTCGTATATAATTAACCAGGGTATTTAGTCGTATTAATATATGTAAATACAAATAATTTTTATGCTCCCAACTAACCGGATGCAAATAAATAAATATTTAAATAGTCATAAATTAAATTAATAAAAATTCTTTATATTTACAATATTAACGTGATAATAGTATATCTTATGAATAGCTTATTTTAAACGTTTAGGTTAATGAACTTACCGATTAAAATTAAAAGCAATATTCATGAATAGTGGTTGTACTCTAGAGTACAATCACCGGTTAAACTGTTAGGCTATCCGGATATAACCGTTATCCTTTTATTTGAATAGGATATAAAACCGGTTATTAGATTTTGTTAAAGGTAACAAACTTTCGGATAAAGAGTTATCCGGGTACGAGCACTATTCATGAATAGATTATTTTAAATACTTAGATTATCGAACTTTGATTATTTGAATTAACAATCTTTGTAATTTTTTGGGTCCCATGAGTCCGCGAATACAGCATAAATAGCCATTTCTATCTAGATTATAAAATGTTTTTATATTCACTAAGTATTGTAAAATTATAAAATTATTCATAATTCGAATGGCTTATTTAAATGCATAACTTCGATAAAATTTGTATGACCCGTTGACCCGGGTTCAACCCGGGTTGGGTTGGGTTGGGTCAGACCTGGGTCAGGTTTGACATGAGGCGGGTCAGACCCGGGTCGGGTTTGGCATGAGGCGGGTCAGACCCGGGTCGGGTTTGACATGAGGTAGGTCAGACCCGGGTTGGGTTTTGACCCAAGTGGGTCTGACCCAGGTCAGGCCCAAACCCGACCCAACCCGACCCATTAAGACCCCTACTATCAGTATATATAGCATCCATCTTGAATTGTATAACCATTAGCAGGACCCCGAGCTATACATAGATAGGTGACAATTTGCTTTTGCTTATTTTTAACTATTTTTGTGTAAATCTTTTCAATATTTAGTAATATTAATGCTTATTTTTGACTGTTTTTCTGTAGATCTTTTCTAGTTTTAGAAATATATAACAATTTTTTAAAATTGTTAGCTGTTCATAGATTGCTCGGGGTCCTTCATTAGCATCAACTAATCAGAGAACAAGTATTATATATAATCTGACTAGACCATGAACCCCTCCTAAGAAATTAGCTAATTTCTGGCGGCCTCTTTAAACTAAAAAAATAAAAAAGGATGAGAAAAAAAAAGAAAATAACTGCTAACCTTATACGACTAACCAAATACTAACAAAATAAAAAGACATCAAGATGAGAAAGACAAAAAAAAATTCTATAACTAATGATAGAAGCTAACAAAATGGAAAAAGTTATGAAAAAGAAAAAACAAAAACAGAAAATAAAAAGAAAATAAAAGCAAACCTAGTACTATAACCTAGAGGTTAGTAAAATAAACAGAAGGGACAACTTACTATAATATATAGCCAATAAAATGATGTGCAATTATTTTATATAAATATATAAAAAATGTTTATAATGCTATACTAAAGAACCTTTGGCTATATTAATTAGGGCTGTGTCATTAATTATTTGATTATTTTTATCAGAGGCCTATCCCCCCTCCCTCTTGCTTAATATATGGGCTTGGTGCTACAAAAAGGGAGTAAATTGACAAAAAAAAAGATCTTTGGAAAATCAATTTTTATGTTATAAATTTTATAATAAATCATAAGAAATTGCAAATTTTAAAGAGTTATACTGCATAATTTTATTAATACAACTACTTTTGTGTTTTAAGTAAAAAATGATTCTAATCTTATACTAAATTAATTTATGCAAAAAAATTCAATTTTAAAAATTTGTCAATTTACCCTATTTTTGCAGCAGCAAGCCCATATATATAGACAGGTTTTTATATATAATTTCAACTTTTTTAACCTTTACCCTCTAAAAAATCATCTGATTTTTGTCACTCCCTTACTCACTGATTCATGATATATTACTGTCACATTTGGTTTCTGTTGTTTGGTAGATTTGTATAGAGATTGATTATGTTTGGTATTCGCAAAAACTAAATACCACTTTCTTAAATAATTAAAATTGTTAAATATTAAATTCTAATTTATTAACTGATATATATTCATTTTAATCTTTAGCAAACTATATTTATTTTATATGCTATATAACAACATTACTCTGAAAAATAACAATTATAGTAAGGGCACTAATGATGCTGCCCGAAACTCTATAGTTTCGAATTGACTGAAACTGAAACTGGTATTACCAGTTTTGGATATGATCTCTTGGCCGAAGCTTGCCTAAAGACCCGAAACTAAACCAATACTTCGAAAATATACCGAAACTCCAAAACTATACCGAAACTCCGAATCTGCCCTGCTAATATGAAATTTTTTACATAGCAAGCACTAATCTAGCTCTATAGCCTCTAACTTTAAGCCTCTATTCCTAAATTTTTGTTCCACGCACTTATAATCGAGTTACTTTTTTTGGTTTGTATTACTTGCGCAATAAGTAAAAATGCACCACCCAATATTCGAATCGATCTTTATCGTCTTGTATTACATAAATATTTTCTTTTTCAATACTTCGATTTTTTTTTTATATTTTTTTTTTTAATTTTTTTCTTTTATTATTATTTTTTTTTATTTCATTTATTTATTTCGTTTTTTTTTATTATTTATTTTATTTATTTATTTATTTATTTTTGAATTGTTTTGATTTTTTTTTATGTTTCGATTTTTAAATAGATAATCTTTGATCTTTTTTTTTTTTTAAAGACTATTTATAATTTTATTTATATTTCATTTTTGCTATTAAGTTGAGTATTAGTTTTTTATGTTTTTTTTCTATTTTTTTTCTATTTTTTTTACTAACTATTTCTTTATATACGTTTTGTATACTGCTGACAAGAGTGAAACAGCGTAAAGATTCGACCTGAAAGTGTTAGAACTAAGATGAGTACCAGTTCTTTTTTTTCATGTTTTTTTTTTTTATTTTTCGTTCGTTTTTGCTAACTACTCCTTTCTTCTGTAGGTTATAAGTACCACCAGGAAGAGTGGAATGGCATGAAGATTTAGAGATTTGATTCAGAGATCTCAAACCAGAAATGCTAAAACTAAGCTAAGTACAGGGGTTTTTTTTTGCATTTCTATTTTTCATCTTTTTTTGCTAACTACTGATACTTCTTTCTTTTATAGGTTTTTATACTGCTAGCAATGGTGAAATTGCGTAATGATTCAGCAATCTCGACTCAAAAGTGCTAAAACTTATACTAAAATAAGCACCAGTTCTGTATACTACTGGGATCTCGATTTGGAAGAGCTAACATGCATTTTCAAAATCTTTAGTGATGGGATATGCTCTTGAAATGCGTAATGTTGAGTATTGTTATCAACAATGGAATAGTGGCTGAAAAAGAGCGTTCATTTATTATCAAAAATCTGCAGAAATGGGAATGTAATACTAAGATAAGTACTGGTTCTTTTTTTTTATTTTTTTATTTTTGTTATTTTTTACCAATTACTTTTTTTTCTATAGGTTTTGTATTCTGCTAGAGCGAGTAAAATGGCATAACAATTTAGAACGATTAGATTAGGGCGAATGTATAAAAATTTTTTATATATAAATAAATAAATTTAAATAAAAATTAAATATTCGTATCCCAAAATAGTTTCAGTTATTTAACCAAAAGAGTTTTTGGGCAGTATCATTAATATAAACTTAGTTTCAAAATTTTGGCATAGTTTCGGAATTTCTGCATAGTTTTGGAATTTCGGCATAGTTTCGGAATTTCAGCATAGTTTTGGAATTTCAGCATAGTTTCGAAATTTTTGCATAGTTTCAAATTAGTTTAGGGCAGAATATTGGAGTTATAGTTTTGGTCATTAGCTCAAAATACCATATGTGTCCGAAATTAAGCTACCTTTTTTGGCCAAAAAATTACACGAAAAATCGTAAAGTAGCTTATTTTCGAAATATAGCATTTTTTGAAAAAATTGAAAAACGTACTAATAAAAAGTTATCCAAATGACACCAAATTTTTACTGTAAGTGTATTTTGATGTGCTAAACAACTTTACTTAATCGATTTTTTGAAGTTTACTTAGTAGAAAAAAAAGTTATATATGTAGCAACTGCTAACGAATTTTTTAAGATTTTTAAACAAAATCAGGGGGTAGTTTATTTTAGGTAGTAGCTTATTTTCGGACATATACGGTAGTTTCGGGCAGCATCATTACTACTGAAATTGATTTTTGAAAAATGTCTATTTTAGATTTCCAAAAATAAATTAAAATTTTTTATAAAGAACAAATAAAATTTATATATTTTTTATAATTTCATCTATTTAAAAAAAGCATTAAAAATTTTGAATTTTGGTCAAAAACAATTTCAAAAAATTTTTATTTTTGATTCCAAAAACCAAAATAATTTTGTATAGTGTGGGCACTATCCTTAGAACCATATAGTATTTAGAGAATATGTCAGCTTTTCAAAATCTGCTTTATGAACATTGTTAAACAAAAGATTCAAACTAAAAGTTAAAAATAAAAAATATAAGGGCCAGGCAAAGTAGTCCAATACAAAAAAAGAATAAATTATTACTAAAAATAGATTACTTCTTCTTTTTTGGATCAAAAAATTTAAAAATATCATTATAATTAATAATAGTTTTTATATATAAAAGTTATATTTTTATTAGGAGCATCAATAAATAACATTATATAAAAGAAGGAGAGGGGGTTGGACAAACGATAACATTTTCTCAATAAGTAGGAGCAGTGTTGTACACAGATATTGTCATGCCAATTTTATAGTGACACAGATAGTCTGCAATGTAACTTTAGGGACATGTTCGCAATAATGTTTCAACACGATATTGTTTGCGAACAATGTTTCACTAATTTTTAACTTTGTCCCTACTATGTTCAGAGCCAGTGTTCCTTACGAGCCGGTTGGGCGGGGTTTTAGCAAAAACCCAAAGTCAAACCAGAAAACAGATCCGGGTCCAAGTATAAACCTGGACCCAAGTATTTGATACCTGACCCAAACCGGAACCAGCATAAGTATACCTTACTCATGTGAAAACAATGCATTTTAAAAAAATTTACTAAACAAATGCACTCAATTTTATTATGAATTGCAAAATTTGCGGCATCGTATGTACATACAAAAAGTTTATTCTGCAATTTTTTACTCTAATATTTTTAGTTTTAAAAAAAATTCATTTTATTTAGCTATCTAGTTCCCTCTACTATGATCTCAAACACATAGCTTCTCGAATCCAACTGGTTTCTCTTGTCAGTGACCATATCTCCACTTATGCTAAACATCTGCTCGCTCAGAACACTTGTTGCCGGTATTGGAAGAATATCACGAGCAAATTTTGCGAGATTTGGATAACATGATTCATTATTTCACCACCACTCTAAACTATCAATGTTCCCACTTGTTCGTAGTACTAGTAAATATGTATCTAATTCGCTTTGTTGTTCTACGCATAATCACTTGCACATTCGTGCCATTATATTAGATGGTTTTTTGGTCGTATAAGCTGATTTTGACTAGGAACAGGCGCATAATCATTTTCATATTTGTTTGTAATACTAAAAAAAACAATATTAGTTGTTAATTTTTATAATATTATATAATTTGTACTAACAACTTACATATCCTTGATTTGATTAATAAGTTGTAATTGCTATTTGAGAGTTTCAAAATACCCAAGTTTAAGCTGTGGATCTAATATTACTGCAGCAACATTTAGTATATTTAATTTTTGACAATATCCTAAAAGCTTCATGGTTGCAGCCTCACACCCGTGCGCAAGCCATTGTGGAATGTTTTCCTTTTTCGTAGTTTCATTAAGAGTTTCAACTAACAAATAATAGAGAGGGATAACCATTGACAAAGTTGGACATTCTTGTTTTGATATCTCAACCGTTGCTAAATTAAACAAAAATATTAAGAGTTTTTTTTTAAAAAAAAAAAGTTGACTAAGTCGTTACAAACCTTCCTTAAATAGTGCTAAAATTGAAACAAGAAGTTTAATTTTTTCCCAATCTTCCTCAATAAGTATGTATTGGTGTAAATCTAAATCAGTACGAGAAATAGCATCTAGCACGATTTGTAATACTAATGCACAAGCACACATTTCATAAATGGAGTTCCACCAAGTAGGAACATCAAGAATCGGCTTTAAAATCCTTATATTATGTATTGGACACAACATTTTCAACTTTTTACGATGTATCTTCAATCCTCTAATACCTTTGATTAATGACGTAACTAAAAAAAAAAAAAAATTTTACTAAATGCATTTATTTATAAAAAAAACACAAATAAATAAAGTAACAACCATTTCTAATTCCTTTCCTATATCATTAATTAAAAATACTTTGTACTGCAAGATTTAAAATATGGGCGAAGTATCGTACTGATTGTTGTTTTATCATCAAATTGGATACTGGCCAATGAAATAGAGTCAGAAAAGTCTTGTAAAAATCTATCATTAGAAGGCGCATTATCACGCGTAATCGCTATTATTTTAGAAATAATTCCCATTTATCGAAGACAGTTTTCCATGGCACTAGCTATTTCAGCACCCGTATGTTTTCCATCTATATGAATAAAATCGAGTAAAAGATGTTTTATCGACCATGATGCGCCTAGGTGATGTATGGTAACTTCCATGAATGATTTGTTATTATTATTGGTTGTCTAAATGTCTGTTGTGATTGATATGCGCCCAGGAACTTCTTGCAGTTTTTTTCGAAGTTGTTCATGTTCTTCTTCGAAATTTCTAGTTATGTACTTTTTTATTGTATCTGATGACGGTGCTAAAAAAAAAAACCAAAATAAATTAAAAATTAAAAAAAAATAAAATTAAAAATAAATAAATAAATACCTATTGCTTGGGGTTCCAAATATGCGAATATTTCTCTAAGGCCATCATTTTCAATTATGTGAAATGTCCGGTTATGTTTAATAATCCATTGTTTAATAAGGTCAATAAATTTCTTAGAATCAAAAGGTTCACGACCTTGACCTGTAGCCTAAGAATTTATATATAATATATTTCACTACAAGATATACTGTATGTACTTTTTTTTTTTTTTAACTTACGGCTTTGCTTTTAACTGTTAATCATATTTATAACAGATACATTTTGCGGTGGCTCTGTATTTGGTTCATTCGATCCTTTTAATTTTGGTACTTTGTTATTATGTAGGCGAATAAAATGTTTTCAGAAGCTTGAAGTTGATCCATCCTTATGGATTTTTAAACCATTACTACAATGATCACATACTGCTGTTAATACAATTAATTCTTTTTTATTTTTAATTTTTTTTTCTTAAAATAGTTCCATACAAATGATCTATAAAATAAATATATTAGTATTACTATATAATATGAAGTTAATACAGTACTAGTATTGAATAAATTACTTATTAGTTGCGTTAGTTTCAATTGAAGTTAATAATTCATTATCCCCAAATTCATCTGAACCGGTCATATTTGTTAGCTCCTGAGTAGCATTGTTGTTATAAATTTCGTCATAAGATTAATCGTGAGGTTCGTCGTAAGGTTCGTCATAAGGTTCGTTATAAAATTTATCATAAGGTTCACCATATATTTTGTCGCAAGTTTCTTCATAAATGCCATCATATGGCATCGCACTTGAGCTCGACATAATGTGTTGTCTTATGAAAAATGTAATAAAAAAAAAAAAACACTGGCTTTTATAAAAAAAAGTATGCCAATTCGTGTAAAAAAAAAAAAAAAATGGTAAAGTAATCAACGTGCAATTATGCTATAAACTTTTTCTCGTGCAATTTATGCAGTAAAAAATTCTGCTTTATACAATTTTACCATTAAGTTCAGATCATCATAAGAAAAAAATAATTTTTTTTATAAACCAGGTCGGTCCGAGTTCTATCAATTCGGATTTCTCTTATAATCTGAACCCGGTCGAGTTAAAAAAATCATGGTTCGACTCGACCCACAAGGCCGGGTCCGGGTCAGGTTCAGGTCTTCAGTTCAGGTTTGAGGAACACTATTCAGGACATGTCCACTGAGTAAAACCAATCAAATTATGGAATTATACAAACCCTTGGTTTGTGTTTTGTAAAAAATGAAAATAATTTATAATGGATACATTAAATTTTATTGGTTGGTGATTACGTGTTGATTTGCTGAATACCCAGGACAAAAAAAATCCTGAGCAGACATGTCCCGGACGTCCCGTCCGGAACTGTCCACTGTCCATGTCCATGTTCCATAACAATACTGAGTGGGGGTCAAAAAAATATAACGTAATTATTTTAGAAAAAATTGTCAAAAACTGAACTAGTGGTCCAAATTTAACGATTTTGGTACCATTCGATTCGTATCGATGATAGTGTTCTGACCCGGGTCAGATAATAGTGACCCGACGGGTCAGATGTTTAACCCAGGTCATGACCCGGGTCAACGGGTCATATAGAAAATTATGGAAATTTCTTAAAGTTTTTAATAAATTAGTAAGACAATCGAATTTTATACAATGAATGCTGTATATTTACCATTGTCCCTAGATTGATAAAGTCGGTGTAACAATTTATTATTTATTTAAATCGCAAAAAAAATTTTTTTTTTATAATTTTGATTATATTTGTTTAAGTATATTCGCGAAATAGTTAAAGCCAAGTGAATTTGGGAGAATTGGATAAGTGTAAAATATTGACGCATTATTTGAAATCAGCTCTGGCTGATAATTTTATAATCGTTGTTATCGTTTTTGTGGAATATTTATAAAAGAACAATGGTAACAGCAAATATATCATATCTAGGTTAGGAGACTTTTTTTTTACTGTATGCATAAAGTTTCATGCCCAAATTTTACTGATAAATACTCGTTAAATCACTTGTAGTGCTTTAGCACTTACAATATTACAACCATTACTTTCAACCGAAATTACTTACTATTATAAAATATCGGTAATTCACTACTTTATCATTTTTCAGTCATTATCATATTTTTTATAAAAAATTAACAATTTTATTTTATTCCAGAATAAAACATTGCGGTTTTCCGGATTCATAGAATATTTAATTCTTAGATATTAAATTAGCCAAGCAAAGAAATGAGTGATGAATATTTAGATGATTCGGTACTAGAGCCTGATGATGATATGGTGTTAGAGCCTCATGATGATATGGTGTTCAAGCCTGAATATTATTATATGGTGTTAGAACCTGAAGAAGATAATCTGGATGGGTCAGAATCTGATAGTACAAATGGTTGTGAAGATTCATTTCGGTCCTCTACATTATCACAAGGCAGTATAGTCAAACGAAAAAAGATCGAAAGGCCAGGTGGTAGTCCTGTAAAAGAGTTTTATGAAGCGAAATTAATTAATAATTTTGATTATTGGGTCTGTCGTCATAAAACCTGTATTCCAAAAATAAAATACTTAAAGGATGGTTCTACTTCAAATTTATGGCGTCACTTAAGAAATAAACATCATATTTCATGAGCCATGGTTGAAGGTGGTCGGGTAAAGGTTGTAATAAAGGACAATATTTGTGAATTTTCCATAATGCCAGAATCCTCTCAACCAACGATAATACAATCGTTTAACTGAATAAAAAAATATGCACTTAATAATCCTAAACAAAAAAACCTTGATAATAATATAGTTGCTTTCATTGTCGAAGAACTTCAGCCATTTTCGATTATTCAATCACAAGCATTTAAAAGAATAATCGAAGGACTCGATGCACAAGCTAATATACTCGGTAATAATCATTTGAAGGAGATTCTTATAAATTCTGAGGATAAGGTTTTGCAAAACCTTCGTGAATATGCACATGATAGTTCTGAAATTAGTTATATTTCGTTTACTACTGATATGTAGATGTCAAATAATGGCGATCCGTATATCGGATTTACTCTTCACTGGATTAACAATAATTTTGAAATAAAAGAAATGATTGGTAACATTTCGTATCTCCCATATCTTCATACCTCCGAATGTCTTTTAAATAAAATTACTGAAATTTTAGATAGTTTTTAGCTTAAACTTATAACGGTTAGTGGTACGATTGATAACAGGTCAAATATTAAATCTTGTTTAGAAAAATTAGAGCGAAAATATAGCATTTTTAAAATCCATTGTTTCAGTCATACTTTACAGCTCGCGATTAATGATGCGTTAAAAGGTTGTTCTGAAATTACTAATCTAATAAAAAAATGTAAAGATGTTGTATCGCATTTTAGCAGAAGTCCGAAGCAAAAGCAATTTCTTTTGGAAGCTCAAATGGAGATGTAAGACTGGAACAACTTTCTTTTTGTAGTTCGTGATGTTTATACGAGATGGAATTCAACATTTTATCTTTTAAAACGATTAACAATTCTTAAACCAGCAATGTATAAGTATAAGTTGTTTTTAGTTGAAATTAATGATAATAGCTCACTAAGAAGTTATGAAGAAAAAGAGCTATCGTCGTATGAATGTGAAAAAATAACTGAGTTAGTAAAGTTATTGTATCCTTATGAGGTTATTTCAAAAAAATTATTAGGTTCACAGTATCCAACACTTTCTCAAGCATGGTTTGCAATTAATTTCATTAAAAGAAAACTCGATTGCGCAATAACAAATAATAGCGATATTCGAAAATTTAAAAATCTTCTCAGTAAGTCAATTCAGGAACGATTTGCAGAACCAACAAAACCAATTCGACTTGCAGCATTTTTTGATCCGTGGACTAAAGACATGCAAATATTTACAGAAGATGAGAGTCATAATACCATTTCAGAAGCACTTATAGAGTATCTTGAATTAGCTACTAATTATTATGAATCAAATAATTTATCAGATACGGCACCTAGTGACATGAATAGTGAAGATATTTTTTCTAGTCCTGTGGCTCAAGATTCAAGTCAAACTGACAATAACATTGCTAACCATGAATTTAACTCATATTTATTATTACCAAGAGTTCCAGGTGAAACAGACATACTTCAATGGTGGGCTTTAAGAAAAGCTGACTATCCTATACTTGCAAAACTCGCGTGCAAGTACCTTTCTATCCCGGCTACATCGGTGCCATCCGAACGCCTTTTTTCATCAGCGGGTCTCACTATCACTAAAAAAAGAATAAATCTTAATTCCCAATTTGTTGAATCGGTTTTGCTGCTTAAAGCGGCTCTCAAGCTTTGGTCCATGTCGCGTGTTTTTGGCTAAGGTAATAAAATAAAGATTTTAATTTTATACTGTATCGAAATGATTTAAAAAAATGAATTTAGTAACCAACAGACCTTTATTAAATTAGGCAGATGGTTACGGAGTTAAGTCAGATAGTGGACGAGTACTGAGCAAATGTAAAGCACTTGTCAGGAAACAGCGTACAAAATAAAAAAACAATATAATAAAAATATATCGTTAAAATTTAAACCAACAATGCATTAAAAATTAAAGGAGGAACTTACTATATAGGGGCAGATATAAGGAATCATCTGAAAATTTTAATAAGTCATTAAAATAATTCTTTATAATGCACAATTTAAAGATTAAAAATACTTATCTTTAAATATAGAAATAATCGTGTCAATATTTCCAGCTGATAAAGCACCGATATCTGAATAAAAATATGTTGTATTTTGCTTTAGGTACTTGAATAAAAAAATGCGCTCTATTTATTAAATTACAATACCTTTTTTGCTGATGCATTATATGTATAACGCACTTCGAAAAGTTGATAAGTATTAAAATAAAAATTAAAGCGATCAAATAAAAAAAATTTTTTTTTAATTTCTTATAAATTCGGAAAAAAAGGGTTTAAAGCATTTTTTACTATTTATAATCTTGACCCGTTTGACCCGGGTTAGAACAATTTCTGACCCATGACCCGTCGGGTCGGGTGACCCGTACGGGTCACCTGACCTGGATCAGAACACTAATCGATGAGAGGAATCGAATGGTACCAATTTCATTTCATTTGGATCACTGGATCAAAAGTTATTGGCCAAATACTATTGGTTATTATGTTTTCTTATAAAATTACTATAAAATCAATAGTTTTTTGTAAATAACTTTTGATCCAGTGATCCAAATAAAATGATTTTGGTGTCATTGGATTTGTCTTACTGATACGAATCAATAGTACCTAAATCACCCAAATCAGATTACTGTATCACAATATATTCAAGTTTTTGTAAAATTTTATATATAAATATACAGAATTTGAAAAATTATTTATATAGTAGGGGGTCAAGCACTACTATGAGGAGTACATAACATTATTTTTGGGTGCCCCTTATATAAATTATAAATATAGAATGTGGTAATATAGTACGATATTACTAAAATGCACCATTGGTATTCAATACCATAATGATTTTCACCAATCAAATTTTTTAAATGCAGTATAACAAAAAAATCAGGTATAAAGCCACGCAAACTAATAAAATTGGTTCTCTTAACCCGACCGGGTCACTTTTTTGAAAAGTTAAAAATTTTTGTTATAATAAAATTTATTTTGAAAAAAAAATTTATAAAAATTTTTATATTAAAAAAATTTTTAAATATACCATTTTTTGTTGGCCGGCCGGGTCCTATTTGCTTGTCCCATGTTATAAGAAAACTAACTAATTTAATTTGTATGCCCTAACCTAAATTTTTGTTGGTTTGATATTTTTTTAAAAAATACCTTTTAACTCAAAATTTTATCTATGAAACCACTTTTTTTTTTAAAGAAAAAATTTCTTTATAAAATTTTTCTATATATTATACCTCACTCTAACCCTAACTATTAACTCTAACTTAACATTTATTAAATTTAATTTTTGTTTATTTTTTTTTGTTTATTTTTTTAAATTAATTTTTATGTTATACCGCATTGTTTCTTTTCAGAATTTACTAGATTCTAATAATAGTTAGCTTTTAGCCGCATTAGCTAACCAGTCATATTATATTAGCTAGCTTAGCTGGCTAAGCTGGCTTAAATCACTAATTACATAAAAAACATAGCACAAAAGAAGGTGGGCCAAAGGATGTATGACTTAAAGGCCAGAATTGTGATACTATGTTGCAAAAGTATAATGTGATGACAAATATATTGAATTAGTTATATTCATACTTGTACAATTAATTCTTATGTAATTAGAGAGCAGAGCAAAAGCATAAATATAGAAAAATAAATAATATTAAGAGAAAAAAATCCTTTTTTTGTTGGTTTTAACAAAATATAATTGTAATAAATAAAATACTCAACTTATATTAAAACCTATCTCAATTAAAAGATATGGTTACAAAACTAATTTTTGAAACAAAAGATTGATTTTTGGATCAATAATGATAATTTTAAAAAATCGGAACAATCAATTAGTATTATATTATTTTCTTTACTTACAATAATTACTTTGCTTCACTTTGTTTTTGTATTAGATCTGATTTTAGATTTCATTAATATCAGGAAATGATGCATTGCAAAAATAATCAAAAAAAATATATATATACTTATACTATCTTATTATTTTTATTTAGCGCTTTCATAACATTTAGACAAAAATGGAATAAATATGCTCATGCTTGCAGATCTCTATTCATTTCGCGTGGGCTATTATAGTATACAAAAGCCAAGGCCTTATCTTATTCAAAGCTGTAATAGATATTAGTAGCAAAGAATTCACAGATAGTTTTTTTTTGTAGCAGTGTCTCGAGTTTATGTTTTCCAAGATATTATATTTAAGCCGTTTAGTTGTGAAAAAATTCAAAAATTAAGAACTATAAACAGGTGAAAGAATGACAAGAAGAAGAAATGTAGTTGACTTCTTTAATACCTAAAAATTAAATGCATTAATTATTAGATCATAATATCAAATTTATTACAAAATAACAAATAAATCTAGATTTAGTTTTTTTTATAGAACTCAATTCTATTTTTTTTTAAATAATTAAAAAAACATATTAATTAATAAATTGATCTAAACTAAATTAAGACATAAGTTGATAGCTTTTAAAGCTGATATTTCGAACCTTTGAACTCAACTATATCTACTGCACTTATAGTTTTATTTCCTGTATTGTAAAATATAATACTGGTAAAGGCATTAAATTTGAAGTTTTATATAAAATAACCTGCTCTTAGAAAGCGATCACTATGAACTCGTAATAAAAGTTTTGCAGAGTTAGTGAATTGTTTTGCAAAGTAAATTTTTTTCACACGACACACGTGTGAACGGACAAAAAATTTCAAACTTACAATTTTGATCTAATTTTTCATTAAAAATATGCGTATATAGCAGAAGGTAATTTTTTTAGCCCAAATGCATCAAAAACGTAACTTTTGTATCACCAGACATAAATACTAAGAGTTCATCACTACAACGTTAGTCCATAAATTCAAGCTTGAACTTAAAGCTAACTTGAAATTTATACCGAACTGAACGAACCACTTAATATCCCTAAAAATAAAATAATAAAAAAAACAATTATAAATATATATGTTGTATTCCGGTGCCCAATTTGGAATTGGACTGCTTTATATAAGAATTTTATAGCAGAATTAGGACTTTAAATAACTTTAGAATTAGGGTTAGGGCTAGTGTTAGAGATAAGGTTAGGCCAGATTTCAAATTGGAACAAATTTCAAATCTGAATACAACATATATATAGTATAATTAAATTAAATTGGTTAAAAAATAATTTTTAAATTAATAGTATAGTAGTTATGCTTTGAGATTTCAAATTGCAAAATTGCCAATTTGAATCTTTTTAGTAATAAATAGTAGAAACTTTACTAGCTAGTTATACTATAAAATCTAAAATTTAAAATATTATATATTTTTAAAAATAATAATATTAGAAAATTTTTTAAAAAAATTATTAAACAATTAAAATTCTAAGATTAGTAGTACTCTATACAACTAGCAATTGATTAAAAAAATAAAATTAATAATAATTAGGGTAGTAATATATATTATATAATATCTTTTTATTATATCTTCTATTTTTCTTTTTCTATATAAAAGAAATTTGATTAGCAATTATAAATTTATATATCTAATATATTAAAATCTTATGCATCATGTTTAGTTTACCCTGTATAAATAATTTTAAGTACCCTTCTGGATCGATCTGAATTATGAAAATCTTACATATCATGTTTAGTTTATCTGAAATAAATATGACACATAAGATTTTCATTATTCGGACTAATTTAGAAGGATATTTACTCAAGATAGAAACAGTGTAAAAACGTCCTAAGTGCTCTGAGTTTGTAGATCACTACACAATTACTTTTTCAGAAGCCCAGGTAGATTATCTTCATTTTATACTTACTGAAGCTATAAGTAAATTACGATCATTATATTGACAGAATCTTTTGTGTTGAACAAAAAACATAAAAAAAATCTTAATAACATTAATATAAAGTGAAAAACTTTGTATATTTTTTTATTATATATTTTGTATAAATATCCTGGAAGTATGAATAAAATTAATTAACTATGTGGTTTATTAATAATATTTTTGTAGATGCTTTAAAAAGCTTATAGTTAAAATGTATTAAATTCGCTAAGGTTTCTTATTAAAATGATAGTTGTATAAGATAATTTAATATAATATATTAGAAATTTGAGTAGATGTAGGATTAGGTATAGGAATAGATATAAAGATTAAATGTAGAATTAGACATAAAATTTTTTTTTTTGACAGTCTTGCTAGTGTTATATTTAGTGATTTATAACGACTGTAGTTGTTATTTATTTTCCACCATTACAACCCGACTACCCCCTGGCTTTTTGCTTTTGCAACGCCCAGAAGCGACCTGTCGTCACCGACCACCGCAGTGGCCGGAAATCTTCGCAGCCAATTTTCGGACTGCTTGCGCCATGAGTTCATGTAGTATCTCGTAATATCCAGACTTAGGCCTCACATTATGTCTCGTGACTTCAGTTATTCCAAATCGGAGTTCTGGCACAGCCCTCATCATCGTAACCTTGATTATTAATCGCTACCCATTCTAGGATCCTAATTTGGTCTAGCCCGGCTGGCTTTCTTAAAATCGCCGCCACTTGGATTTGAACCGGCAACCTTGCGATTTGCAACCTTGAAGCATAACCGCTATGCTATCGGACCCAAGGTTCAATTAGACATAAATTAAATGTATAATTAAATATATAGATATATAGATTATTAAAATTTTGTAAATAAATAAAAAGTAAGTACTATAAAAAGGTCAATTTAAATTAATAAATACATGCTCTTATTTAATAGTAATATTTAATAGCATTTTTTGAGCTTTAGCTATAAATTTTAATAAATTGTAATTAAATTATTTTTTTTATTTTAAAAAAATTTATGATTTGATTGGCTAATCAACGCATAATCTTTTTTACATGATAAAAATTTACAGCTTCAGGCTAAATAAACCAAGCCAAGCTTATTTATGTTTAAATAGTAATTTGTAAAAATAAAATTCCGTAACAATACAATAGGTTATATACTAGTTTAATATAAAATATTAAAGACCTCCAAAATATTATTTAATATCTATCGAGTTGCACCACTAGTGCTAACACTACAATGATACTACAATGATTTCACCAATCACATTTTTTAAATGCAATGTAATATAAAGATTTTGTATAATATAAATTTTTTGCTATTTTGCTATTTTTTTCAAAAATACCTTCTAATTCAAAATTTTATATATGAAACCACCTTTTTTTAAAAAAAAAAAAATTTTTTGTGAAATTTTACTATATACTATATCTCACTTTAACTCCTAACTATTACTTTCACTTAATATTTATTAAATTTAATTTTTGTTTATTTTTTTTGTTTATTTTTTTATATTTGATCTTCACATTATACCACATACTGGTGTTGAACACCACATATCAGCAGATTGGCATAATTGGGCCTTTTTTTGATAAACTGTTACATAAAAACTTGCTCCTAAGTAACATTGAAACCTACCAAATAAAGCACTTGTTACAACTAATAAAAGGGTTTTTTTGACGTCTAGACAAGTTAAAAATCAAAAAAACTCAATAAAAGAGCTATACCAAGCTATAAAAAGAAGTACTTTTACTGTTTGTTGAAATACTTAGACGTTTTAGAATAGGTTTGGCATTGTTAAATGGGTTGGTAACTATCAAGGTAAATTCAGAAGCTAATTTTTAAAAAAAATGGCCTTTTTAACCTACTTTTGGCTTATAATTAAATATATGAATTTCATAATGTACTACATGCTTAATTATAAGGGACTGCCTATTTTCACCATGGAATTTTCACTATGGTTATACAAAAAGGTTCTATTTTTAGATTTAATATAATATTGTATATTATCGAATCGAAAAATAAGACTCGAATTACTCTAAAATAAAACCCAGTAGTTATGACAATTTTAATTGATCCAACTTGATTTAGGTTACCAAAGCAAGACTTGTGTAATGTTATATGATATTAGCAGTGTGTAACCAAAAATTATTTTTGCGAAAACAATGAATGCACTGGGCCTTTGTATAATGTACGTGCATGTGTATGTACTGTGATTGGATATTGAGTTTCTAGATTTAGAGACAGAATTATGTTTAACTCGCCGAGATATTATCATAATAGTGCCCACCAGCATTAAGCTTAATGCCGGCTGGCCTAGGGTTAGATTACCAAAACAAGACTTGTGTAATGTTATACAATATTAGTAGCATGTAACCAAAATTATTTTTGCAAAAACAATGTACTGGGCCTTTGTGTAATATAAGTGCATATATTATTTTGAATTCTAAAAATAGAAAATCTTGTATAACTATAGTGGAAATAGCAAAATACACTCCTCTGCCAGTAGTCACCGGATTTTTAATATCATAAAGATCTAACCTGATTTGTTAATGATCATAGCTACATATAAACCTGATTTTTTTTATATGCGAATCGGTCTTTGTGCAATAAGTAAAGTTGTTTGCCATGACGATTTGCACATAATTTGAGAATTTTAGAAAATTTTATTAAGTTTTTTTGAAAATACTTTGATATTTTAGATGCCTGTAAACAAAAAATAAAAAATAATAATTAAAATTATTATATCTCGACGCATTCTTGAACCCTTTGGAATTTTTTATGAAAATTTAATACTATATGCTTTAGAACTTAGAGAACAACTTTAATTAAGTCGATAATTAGTGTTAGCAATACAGTTGTTTTAGAAATGAGGTGTTTATTTAAAATTTTAATTTTTAAAAATCCTATTTTTTTGTATTTTAACATTTTTATATAAAGAAACATTATAAAATTTATAAAGATATGATTCTAAAATACAATATATATATTATATTATATAATATGTTATTTATTTTATTAGATTATTCCAATATAAATTTTACAATGTTCATTATATAAAATTTTAAGATACAAAAAAATTGTATTTTTTTAAAATTAAAAATTTTATTAAATACATCATTCCTGGAATAACTATATTGTTAACACTAATTATCAACTTAATGAAAGTTGTTTTCTAAGTTCTAAAGAATATAGGATTAAATTTTCATAAAAAAATTCTAAAGGGTTCAAGAATGCGTCGAGATATAATAATTTTAATTATTATTTTTTATTTTTTGTTTACAGGCATCTAAAATATCAAAGTATTTTCAAAAAAAACTTAATAAAATTTTTTAAAATTCTCGAATTATGTACAAATCGTTATGGCAAACAACTTTACTTATTGCACAAAGGCCGATTCACATATAAAAAAATCAGGTTTATATGTAGCTACGATCATCAACAAATCAGGTTAGATCTTTGTGATATTAAAATTCTGGTGACTACTGGCAGGGGAGTGTACCATGGTGAAAATAGTAACCCCTAATTATAAATGCAAAGCTAGTTAAAAAGGCCATTCCAATTAGGGTCCGAAATGGGCCGGGTCAGACCCGCAAATTTGCGGGTCGGGCCAGGTCGGGTCGGGTCTGGGTCTAAATTTTAGACCCGTAAATTGATTGGGTCGGGTTTGGGCCGGGCTAAAAAATACTAGGCCAGGTTCGGGCCGGGCTAAAAAAATACTGGGCTGGGTCTGAACCGGGTATATAAAATACCGGGCCGGGTCCGGGCTTTATAAATAGACCCGTCAATAGAGTTCCAAATCGTTAGTTGAAAAACCAACTAGTTGGCAACTTTTCAACTAATCGATTTAAAAAAAATTTAAACAACTAATCGATTTATTACCAACTAGTTCAATTATGATTAATCGTTAATTACCAACTAGTTGTCAACCAACTAAAACTTATATTAATCAACCAAACAACTATTACTATTAATAGCAATAACATCGGGAAATTATATATATAGATATTGATCGATATATAGCACTTAATCGTTTTATATCGATTATTAAAATATCGTTATATATCGATTAATTGGATAAAAATCGATATATATCTATAATCGATATATATCATTTTTTATATTAAATCGTTATATATCTATAAATCGATTATAATCGTAATTATTTGAAACGATATATGACGATTAGCAGATCTTTAACGATTACATACCCGTTATGAAAATTTCAACCCAAATCACCGGATAAAAAAAAAAAAAAAAAAAAAAAAAAAAACAAAGTTCAAAATCTCTTAAGCCCATTTGATCCGTAAGCTGCTATAGATTATAAAAATATATTCCACAAAATGAGCAAAAAAACTTAAAAAAAAAAAAAACCGTTTTGAACGATTTTTATCCTCTTTCCCTTTTACCCCTCTCTTACTTTTACCCCTCTCTCTTTTTTACCCCTCTTTTTCTTTTATCCTTCTCACCCTTTTTTTTTTTTTTTTTTAATATTTCGAATATATTCGAAATATTTTAAAACGAATTAGTTTTCTTTAATATCAACTATACAACTTACAACTAAACAACTAAACAACTAAACAACTAAACAACTAAACAACTTAACGATTGTCAGGTCACGTGATCCCGTAATCGATTAGTTGCCAACTATAGTTGGCAACTAATCGATTGGCAAAATTTTACCAACTCGGACCTCTACCCGTCAAAAACCCAATAATGCCTGTTTTAGTACAGTCTCTATATAATTAGATATTGCTTTAACTTATTTTTTTACATACCCGGTACTACGAATAAAACTATATTTATTGCTATAACAAAACCTGTTATTTTAATATATATATATCTAGAAAGTATCTACTGTAGAACTTAAATAAAGATATGTGCGTACGTACAGTGCTCAAAGAAACTAAATTTTTTCTATGCTCTTTATATAAACTTTTTTTACTTCTTTTATATGTATATATCAGATTATAATTTCTCGAGATGTGTGTAAAAACGGAAAAAAAGACATGTGAAATTAAAAATTGCAGTAAAAGGATATTGTACCCCTTTTTTTCGTGTTTTTTTTTTTTTTTTTGTTTTTTTTTTTTTTTTTAAAAAAAAAGAGCAATATCATACACTTGTAGTCTTAGTGAACAATTCAATTTGAACAATAATACTAAAATAAAAATGGATTCGGAAGGTAATGAAAGTATAGGTAGTACGCGTTCTGAACAAACCTTACCTGTAAAAAATCATACACCTATCAAAAAACGCAAAAGGGGTGGTAAAGAACCGTCATGGGTATTCAAAGAAGGACACTTTGTCAAGCCCGAAGATCCTAAAAAAAGTAAGAATTAATAAATTATGTTAAAAATGTATTTATAAATATATATATTTATAAAACAATATAATTCTAGAGGACCGTGCCCAATGTACGCACTGTAAAAATTTTTTTAAACATGATGCCAGTTCGGGAACAAGTTCCTTGATTCGGCACATAAAACAAACAAGATGTAGTAAATACCTTAATCCTGAATCGCAACAACAATTACAGTTGTCTCCATCAGGTGTTTCTAATTACAAATTTTCACAAGATAAAAGTCGTGAAGATCTGGTGGATATGATCATAATGCATGCATACCCATTTCACATGGTCGAACACAAGGGATTTTTAAAATTTCTTAAAAATTTGCGACCACAGTTTAAATTAATATGTGAAAAAACAATAAGTGCGGATTGTAAAATTCGTGTTGAAGAGCTTACAACAAAAATTCGTATAATGATACAGGAAGCACCCGGGCATTTAAGTTTTACAACCGATCTGTGGACCTCGAACCAAAATCTTGGTTACATGGCAGTTACATGTATGTATTTCTTCTATCATGTATTCATTTTTTCTAGTCACTTAATTATATGTTTTTATTAGGCCATTTTATCAATAAGGATTGGAATCTTCGGAAGGTAGTTTTAGCATTTAGATTAGTTCCTGCACCGCACAGTGGAATTGCTATTAGTGATACGTTTTTGCAGTGTCTTGATGATTGGAACATTACGTCCAAAGTAAGTGTTTTATAGATGGTTTTTATTTGTACAGTATATGTTATTAACAAATTTATTATTTTATAGATGATGGCAATTACGTTAGATAACGCATCCAACAATGATGCCGCAATAACCAATATAAAACGCAGGCTTGACGAACAAAATATGCTCGTTGCAAATGGAAATTTACTACATCAACGTTGCTGTGCCCACATCTTGAACCTCATAGTCACCGATGGACTTAAAATGGTTAAAGATGTTGTGAACAAGGTAAGTAAATAATTTAGTCTTTCTAGGAGTTGACATACTTACTCATCGTTGATATTATAGATCCGAGGTTGTGTGAATTGGATTCACAGCTCTCAACGTCGTCAACAAATCTTCGAGGATTATATAACCGGGTTTTGTGAAGAACTTGTTTCAAGTCAAAGGCCAGCTCTTGATGTGATCACGCGTTGGAACTCGACGTACATCATGTTGGCGTCCACCATCCCATATAAAAGTATATTTGATCGTCTTACATACCGGGATACCAGTTTTGAGCCAATCGCACCGTTCGAAGAAGATTGGGAAAAGGCAGAGAGCCTCTGCAGTTTCTTGAAACCGTTTTATGAAAGTAAGTAATATTAATTATATCTTGGGTAGTTTGGTATAAGTGAAATTTTGCAGTAAAGTATAATCGGCCGCTTATGCGGCCAATTATACTTTACTGCAAAATTCCGCTTATACCTAACTATCCAGGATATAACTATTACATATTGCTTTGAGCACAGATTAATGATATTATACTTTTAACACAGTTACCGAAGTTTTGTCCGGAAGCAAATATTCTACAGCAAACATTTTTCTTCCTCAATTGTTAAAAGTTAGAGTACATCTTGAACGAAACAATACTAATTTAGATCCTTTTCTTTATCAAATGGCCAAGCCAATGCAATCTAAATTTGATAAGTACTGGGCGGATGCGGGTGAAATGCACTGTATTGCGTCAGTTCTAGATCCTCGTTATAAGATGTCGTTTCTAACTCATTTATACAAGGAGAAAATGAACTTGTCATGTATTGTAGCAGAGGAAAAGTTGATTTCAATTAAATCAAGGTTAGAATATTATTGTTTTTGAATTTAACCTTCGTCAAGGCAGATCGTTTTAACTTAGCTTGTGTATTATTCTAATAATTATCTATTATTGCAGAGTTAAAGATATCTACAGGTCAACTTATATGCAGCATACAACCAATACTGCAATAAATAATTTTTCGGATCTTCAAGATGAAGAAATGGATGATTTCGATGCCTTTCTTAGTGCCAATAATACTAAAGTTGGAAATGAATTTGATGAACTTGAGCGGTATCTTGCCGATCCGCTCTTCCCCCGTTCTCATTTAGAGCCATTCGATGTTCTAGCTTGGTGGAAAATAAATGCTCCAAGATACCCTGCCGTGTCATCAATGGCAAGGGACATCCTTGCGATTCCAATAACTTCAGTGCCGTCTGAAGCAGTAAGTAAACTTCGGAGTTCAACTTATTTTTTATTATTTTAAGGATTACTAGCCTATACTTTATTTTCAGGTATTTAGTACGGCTGGAAGAGTTATCAATGATTATCGGTCAAACCTTAACCCAGAATCAGTCGAAATGCTGATATGTGGCCAAGATTGGTTGGATAATATGGAAGAATGTGATGACGAATATGACCAGAATTAGACTGGCGGGGGGGTTTTTTTTTTTTGTGCAGTTTTTTGCTGCACGGTTTTTTTTTTTTTTTTACCTTTTTTCTGTGCTGGTTTTTTTTTTCCGAGCTATTTTTTTCTTTTTTGTGCAATGTATTTACACTAGTTCAGTTTATAAAATTTTTGATTACTTTGAGAGCGGTGTATTTTCATTAATTGATTAAAATTTAAAATTTTAAAATTAGAAAAATATTAGTGGTTTAAATAGTGTACGTATTAATTTTAGAGCTCTGCTGTATTACGCAAACTTACATTTTTAGCGTTACATGAAATTACTTTACATTAAATAGTGCATTATCACATGATAATTGTACTGGGTGGCCCAGTCCATTGAACTATAAACCCGACCCGGCCCGGCCCAATAAACACGGGCCGGGTCCATGCCGGGCCTATAAGGTAACGGGTCGGGTCGGACCGGGTCATAAATTAACGGGCCGGGTTCATGCCGGGCCTATAAGTTAACGGGTCGGGTTCGACCCGGCCCATATGTTAATGGGTCAGGTCCATACCGGGCCTGTAAGTTAACGGGTCGGGTCCGGGTCCACAGGTACCCGGCCCGACCCGGCCCGTTTCGGACCCTAATTCCAATTATGCTGATCTGCTGATATGAGTGGTGTGTTTTAGTAAACTTGATATCTATTACCATATTTACTATTACTAGTAGGGTTTTTTAAGGGTAGGGGGAACGTAAATTATTTATCATATGATTTTTTGGTATCGATTTTTTCTTTTTAAAGTTTAGTAAAATTTTTTTAAGCAAATCGTTTAAACTATTAAATAAATTCATAGAGCAGGTTTTTGTGATTCTAAAAATAGTAAAATTATCAAAATTGGTTGAATATTCATCAAGTTATAAAGATTTAAACTTTAGGTAACGAAAGTTGTTTACAAAAATCATATGATGATCATATGATATCGACCAATCAAAATTAATTATTTTGTGTAACTTGAAAAATTTGAGCCAACTCGGAGAAACTTTATGATATGTAGAAGTATAATTTTTTTAAATATATACTATATTAAAATTTTACTATTATGAAACATGCGTTTTATTCTATATATTATAAAATTTTAGTCAAATTTGGTTGCAACTATAAAAAGTTTTATTAGTAGCACATTTTCAATTTCTATATAAATCTCACTGTACCACAAAAATCGTATGATAAATGATCTATGTATCCCCCTACTCTTAAATTCAAATTACCGTAAAATCTGGACATGTGTACCCCGGGTATTTTCATTGCTCAATTTAGTACCTGGGGTACCTCTTTATGGGGGGTATACCGTATTGATAGGGGTACGTAAGTCGAGGTTGCTAGTTGATCGAACTTCTATTTTCATATATACTGCCAAAAGAAAATGCGACATCGGGTTTTCTTGATTATCTACCAGATTCAGCCTGATTAGTAATATTATTTGTTGAAAGCCCGATGTCATTCTGATGCATGCATTAGTCAGATTTTTGCATATTTAAGCATTTTGTCTAAAAAAAATTTTTTTTTTAACCCGTTTTTTTTTAATTTTACCGTAATATGCCGTATGTCTGTTTGAAAGTGCACCTTATTGCTTTGAGCAGGACAACGGCTCTAGGGTAGCTCTAGGGCTACCCTAACGGCTCAGCAATTTGGTTGGCTTTTTTTTCCTCTAAATTCTTAAACCCCTTTAAAATTCTTTCTTATGGCATCAAAATATTTATAGGTGAAATGCCTGAATTAATGGAAAATATTCTTAATAATTTAAATAATGAATTTTATTTCTTTAAATTTATTGTTGCTTCTGTACAAATTGTGCAATGTTCTCCTTAAATAAAAACCTAAATCACGAATTCTCCAAAACGCGTTAAAAAAAATGTCTCCACGAAAAAGAAATATTACAAAAAAATCTCGTACTGTTAGTAAAAAAACTCGGCGTAGCTGGAGTGTTCGCGAAAAACTTATGGTGATTTATTATTCCGAACGTACTCAAAATAATAGAGCGACTGCAAAGCGTTTTGATATTGAGCCTAAACAAGTTTGTGACTGGCAAAGCAAGAAACAAGAACTTCTAAATTCCGCGCCTTACCTTTTAACCCTTAATCGTGGCCAACCAGCCCAGTACCCACTTTTAGAAGAAAGGATGGTTGAGTGGATTGAAACTCTTCGGAATAAGCAGATAGCTGTTATGCGAAAAATGGTTGTTACAAAGGCCAAACAATTGGTTCGAATTAATGAAATAAAGGAAGCATATCCTAATATTGGTAATTTTAGGTTTTCTAATGGTTGGTTGAATGGTTTTTTATTTCGTAATGAGTTATCAAATCGCTGATGCACAACAGTTTCGCAGCATCTCCCTGAAGACCTTATTGATCTACAAAATGAGTTTTTGAGTTTAGTTTTGTTCAAACGTCACCAATACAATTATGATATCTATTATATTGGAAACATGGACGAAATGCCTTTGTCATTTGACCAGCCATACCCAGTAACTCTTGATAAACGTGGGGCCAAAACAATAGGCATCTGAACGACTGGACATGAGAGGACCTCGTTTACTGTAATTTTGGGATGTCTTGCAGATAGAAGAAAGCTTCCACCAGTATGCATTTTTAAATTAAAGAACATTCCCCGTGAAAATTTTCCAGAAGGTGTCATTATTCGTGTAAACGCAAAAGGATGATGCAATGAAGAGGAGATGATATATTGGATCAATAACGTGTAGTCTGAGTGTAGTGAATTAGGAAATCCCCAATCTCTTCTTATTTTGGATTCGTTTAGAGATCATACTGTAGATCCCGTTAAGCATGAATTTCGCAGAAATAATACCCATCTCGCTGTAATTCCAGGGGGACTAACCAGTAAATTGCAACCTCTTGATGTTGGAATAAACAAATGTTTTAAAGAAAAGGTACAGTGTATTAAAATTTTTTTGTTATTCATAGAGTATTGTATATTAACGGAGTTTTAAATGGTAGATGCGCTCTTGTTATAACCAGTGGATGATTAACAACCCTCATCAATTTACGCCTGCTAGACGTATCCGAAAACTGTCATATTCTACTTTAGCTCAATGGGTAGGAGAATCATGGAATGACATTAATCCTCGTATAATTAGAAAGGCGTTCAAGTGTTGCGGTATTTCAGTAGCAACGGATGGGTCTGAAGACGATTTGGTGTTTGATTATGAAGCTTTGGAGGAAGATTTGGAAAATGTGAATGAAGAGAATATTGAAGAATCGAATGCAAATGATATTAGCAGTGAGGAGTATAAAGAAACTGAGGTTGATAACGATTGGGAATAATATCAAATTTCTTAATTTTTTTTTTTGAACAATACTGTTATGTAAAGTTCGTTTTATCAAGTGCAATATGTGTGCTTTATGAAGATTTTGTCCGAATATGTGGTAATCGACCAATAATGTAAAAAATTTGTTTGTTTTTAAAAATTGCTTATACTGGTAATATTGAAAATTTACATAACAAACCGACTTTTATGCTTTAATAAAAATTTTTCTTGCTTTTATAATGATTCTGATGCATGTCGTAAATTTAATGATTAATAAAAAATGCATTGATAATTACATGTGCGAACAGATCCCCTACACTATGATCTTTCGTATTCAATGCATTGTTAAATCAGTAGTTCTTGTTTTATCGTGTTTATAATTTAATTAAAAACTGGTTTTTTACAACTTAGTATATGTTATATTACGATATGCTATAAGAAGATATATTAATACCCGGGTATAAGTCACGAACTGGCGCTTCAAACTGGCGAGGGGTACACCGCATGGGGGTACACATGTCTGGATTTTACGGTAAATCAAATATTGGATCAATTTGAATTTGATCAAATCAAATTGATCCTAATTTGAATTTAAATTGATTTAAATATTTGAATTTGAATTTGATTTGAATTTGAATTTTTATAGTAATTTTTAAATCATATCAAATATTTATCAAAACAAATTAAATTTGATCATATTTGAATTTGATTAAATCAAATATAGTCAAATTTGAATTTGAATTTGATCAAATATTTGATTCAAATATTTAAAATCAAATCAAATTGTGAAACTCTAATTACTAATAATCAATAATAATTTATTAATATAATTAATATTAATTATAATTAATTTTGATTTAAACTAATGCTAGATCTTCTGTAACTCTACTTGCTGATCACTTGTACCAACAAATATACTAACACTTTAGAAGTAAAGTCCAAAGGAAATGGTAGAAAAACCAAGAAAACATGTGACCTGGCAGCTATTATTTAGGGATATAGTTAACTAAGTATCTGCTAATAGCTTTAGAGTTTGTCACTTATCACAAAATTGGCACTTGTTGTTTAGAGGTAAAGTTCAGAGACTACTTGCCGACAAGCTTAGAGTTTATTACTCACCATATCCTGAGAAGTCTTTGGTGGCTCTCTGATGGATATTGGACAACATGAGAAAAACCACTGTCTTTATTATAGCTACAAGTGAAAAAATTTTTTTGGTGTTGATGATTTATAAAGAATTTTTAAAAAGTGGGCAATTTGGTGTATCCCTCCAAAAGATTTGCAATATTTACTGCTCCCAAAAAAGAAAAGCACCTACCGTATTGGATACAACCGTGATGAGTGGCTTGAAACAAGTAACATGAAAAGACATGCAAGACTTTTGAGAAAACTACTGAAAGAAGATTCTAGAAGCTTTATTACAAGCAGTCCAGTCCATATGACTACTTACGTTCAATATACTGTAACCTGAGCTGGTTAGATAAGACAAGATTATTAATATTAACAATTTTTATTTCGAAGTCTGACAAGTTATTATAACTTTGTTCAGCTAACAATTGGGCCTCAAAGTAAAAATTAGTGATAGCGGAAGGCCATTATGAAGCCTGAGTCATCTTTTTCTCAGTAGTTGTAATATATTATTCACTACTTCTCTTCTGCATGTAACAATAATATTCAATTTAATAAAAGAAAAGAGCAAGGTCTCGATTATAAAACATTAAAAAAAAATTTTTTTTTGATTTAAACTATTGAACTCTTTCTAACAATTTTTTGTACTAAACTTTTTTTATGAATAATAAACTAAAAAACTATACAACTAGTATTTTCATATATAACACCTTAAAGCAACTAGGAACCAGAGTTTCAGATCAAATATTGGAATAATTGAAATAGAGTTGAAAAAGTTTTTTTTTGGATTTGATTTTTTAGTAAAAGATTCCAGTACTATAAAAGATATAGTAGTACCAAAAATTCTAAGTTTTGTTAAAACTAGTAAAAATATTAGTAGAAATATACTTTTGTTAAATATACTATTTTGTATAGTATATAGTTCTTTGCAAGTTGGTATCCTTAATACTTTTTTTTGAACTTTTCAAAAATTTGCCAAAAAGTAAAAATCTAGCTTAATATTTACTTTTTCAAATTGGAATTATATTTATCTAATTGAAGTTAACATTACAAGTTGCAATATAAACAATAAATGATATATTAAAGTTTTTTGAATTAAATGTATAAAATTTTTAACTTTTATAATTAGATATAGTTTGTTAGTTTAGATTTTTTTGCTTTATATGGTACAGGAAACTAGTGATTGGTGTCGTAAATGGCTAATTACTACAATTATATTTACTACATATATTACTACATAGTCTTTTTTAAACTGTAATTGTAATAATTACTTACTATATGTACTACATGTAGTAATATGTAGTAATGTATTATTACTTACTATGTAGTAATATGTAGTAATGTAGTATTACTTAGTACATATAGTAATATGTAGTAATTAGTGATGCTTGACGAAACTTAAAAAAAAAATAAAAAAAATAATAAAATATAGCATATTTATTTATAATAATAATTATTATATTTAGTAATAAATATTACATGTAGTAGTAAATACTACATGTAGTAATAAATACTACATGTAGTAATAAATACTACATGTAGCAATATTTACTACTTTGGTAATAAATTCTACATGTAATATTTACTACATGTAGTAATATTTGCTACATGTAGTAATATTTACTACTTGTAGTAATAAAAATTATATATAATAATAATTACTACCAAGGGTATGGTGACATAGTGTAGTTGGATAGTTGTCACCCTCCCAAGTAGTTGTAGCAAAGGTACAGAGTTCGAATCCCACTGAAGATGATTTCGAAGAATTTACTTGTGTTACGGTAACTCAGATTCTTAGCTCGGATTTACAAATCTGTTTCCTAGGTTATACCAACTTGTATTGGGAGCTTTGGCGCTGTGTTATGCACAGAACTGGGGCGTGTAGATCCTGGGGAGCGCAGGCGCTGTGTTATGCACAGAACCATAGGACAAAGGGAAAAAATACTTGGCAAGTCCCGAGTAGAGAGGTAACTGGACTTTCGACGGTACCTAATAGGAATCGGACGGGAACTAACCAGTAGTGGACTGACCAGAAGCGGACTTACGACAAAAGGGCTTATGGCGGGCCCTACCAACCGGACCGCCGGGGGTCGCACCGGAGGAAAAGGACATGTGTTTCAGAATCATGTACCAGGGGGAGGGAGCTCCTGAGTTCGCTAGAGCAGACCAATCCTTCAAGGTCCTCGGATTGGAAGTAGGAAGGAAACCGGGGGAAAGAAAGCTTCCGGGAGAAAGAAACTGAAAGAAGAATAGGACGGTACTGGGGTCAGGTGAACTCTACAAGGGCAAAAGTAGGTAGTGATAGCAGTTAGGTAACTACTTCTAACTGCAAATATTGGTTTCGGCAAATGTGTACACTACCGAAGTGTAGGTGATACCTGTGTGGGACAGGGACCGCTCTACCAAGTTTCCCACTGGGATAAACTAGTCCTAAGGGGGACTGGTTAGCATCTGGAACAGTGTTCCAGTGATACAAGACGGGCTGACAGGAGACAAGGATCAGAGGGTTTAAATAGGCAATGCCAGTATGTGGGTTGCAGGTATGATAGCTAGTGTAGAACCTTCGGGTGGCTACTTAAATAGACAACCAAAAGTTGCAGGTGAGGCTAGTTGTACTCTCATCAATGTACAAATGTCAGATATCCCTCCATGTAGAGCGTCTGGGATCTGATTATCTTGAATAAAAAAAGCTCTTCCCCAAAGTGGACACTTTGACTTGAAAAAAAAAATAATAATAATAATAATTACTACTAGTGAAAAGAATTTGAAAATTTTTTTTGTTCTTTGGGAACATAAAATATTAAATTTATGTTCCCAAAAAAATTTTTAATGTTCTTATAGCTAAATTTCTCACTCTCACACTCTCTCTCACTCACTCTCTTTTTTTCACTCACTCTCACTCTTATTCTCTCACTCTCTTTCTCTCTCTTTCTTTCTCTTTCTCTCTTTTTCTCTCTTTCTCTCTCTCTCTCTTTCTTTCTCTCTCTCTCTCTCTCTCTCTCTCTTTTTCTCTCTCACTTTTTCTTACACTTACTTCCCTCTCTCTCTTTTTCTCTTTTTCTTTCTCTCTCTCCCCTCTCTCACTCTCTCACTCTCTCACTTTCACTTTCTCAATCTCTTTAACTTTCTCTTTTATACAAAAAACTATTTCTATAGGGAACACAAATTATAACTTTTATGTTCCTACTTTTCCTAATTGGAAACATAAATTCTAAATTTAGTGTTCCTAAATTTTTTTAAATATTCCTGGGAACACTAGGAACATCAAATCTTTAACACTGATTACTACATATAATAATATTTACTACATGTAGTAAATATTATTACAATTACTACTTTTTGTAGTAAATAATTATTACATTACTACATTCATGATTTGAATTACGACGCCAATCACTACAAGAAACCTTAACTCGCCAATATAATAGATGACTTTAAAATTTATTAACTCTTTAAAAAACTAAAATTTTAAAAAACTAACTAGTAATTTTGTTTTTTAAGACAAGTTTTATAAAATTATCAGTTAGATTTAAAAATATAACCTCTATAAGAAGTTAATACTGTAGCTTTTAAGTTAGATTATTTTTATATTAAAAATAAAAATTGAAATGTATATGATTTTTAATTTAACCAATCAAAAACTTTGATTTTTATTATAAAAAATTTTTGACCAATCAAAATTCAAATTTAAATAATAAATTTTTTTAAAAATTTTTTAATTAGATTTGTATTACCTATTATAGCAATTTGATTGGCTAATTAAGGTTATACTGCATATACAAAATTGAAACTATGTCTAGCTGCACTATATATTGCATATAATACTTTATAGAATTTCTATATAGTATTATATAATTTTTTTCTATACATCTTGTTTTGTGTTTGTTATAAATTAGTTTTTTTTTGTTTTTTTGTTTTTTTTCTTTTTTTTTGTTTTACTTAGTATATTATTTAGGTTTTGTAGCTTTCTTTTTTATATTTTTTCTTTAAATTTTTTGGTTTAATTTATCTTTTTTCTGTTGGATTATGATTAAATTATTTTAATATTGAAGCTAGATAAAAAGAATTTAAAAAAATGGTAATCTTGATAAAGCTAATAGCAGCCATTCAATAATTATAAAAATAATTGCAAAGAGCTATAGGCTCCTATAGAAGGAAATTTGTTGTTATAGCAAATCACTTTTAATGAATATTAGATGGCATAGAAAGTTTTTATTAAAAAAAAGAGAGATTTTAGTTAGCAAATATGTAATTAAAATTTGTATATTAAATACAAGTTCTTTTTAGTTAATAAAAGCAGAATTGCTAAAAATTTTTTTTAATTTAAACAGTGTTGGTATTGGACAATGTCCAAATAATTTTAATTGGATTTTTGGACATTTGAATATTGGACAATGTCCAATTTGTTCAATTAATTTTAATAATTTTTTGGACCATTGGGAATTGGACAATGTCCAATAAAAGTATTAAATTAATTAAACATATGTTCAATTATATAAATTGAACATATGTCCAATTGTCCAATAATTTTATTGGATAAAATTTAGTGCATAATATAAAAATAGCTAAATATAAGAGAATTCAAATCCAAAGAAATCTTTGACTTAACATGAAAAATAATATACTACCTTACAATATATACTTATTTGTCTAATGAAGCTAAATATTATTATTTGAAAATTTTTCCCAGCATTATATATATATATATATTGTCCAATAAATCATAATGTCCAATTAAATCATTAGGACAAATTGGACATTGTCCAAATGTTCAAATGTCCAAATTGTTCAAATGTCCAATAATATAATGTGCCATCTCTGAATTTAAATTAATTAGTAATATCTAGTAATTAATTATAATTAATTGATTATAATTAATAATTCGATTTTATTAATAGTAATTGTTACTAATCTGTTTAAAAAAATTTTCTAATAAAGCTACTCTTTTTGGTCAAAAGATTATACAAAAAAATATAAAGGTAGCTTATTATTAAATTATTAAATTTTTTAAAAAATTAAAAAGTATACTAATAAAATAATACCAAATTTTACTATAAATGTATTTTAATATTTTAAACAACTTTATTTAATTATACTTTTTGAGATTAATTAATAAAATTTAAACTTTTATATATAGCAACTATTAACAATTTCTTTAAAAATTTTTTAAAAAATAAAAAAGTAACTTATTTTGAAAATAGCTTATTTTTGAAAACATATAGTATCAATTGATCAGGGATAGCATGTTATAATATTGGACATTTGGACAATTTGGACATTTGAACATTTGGACAACATCCAATTGTTCAAATAATTTTGATTGGACATAGTAACTTTTTTTATTGGACATTAAAAAAAATTAGTTTAATCTTGGCCTAAATTAAACTTAATTCTGGCCAATATTTACTAATACAAAATATTTTTTAAACAGTATATTTAAAAAGTATACTAATAATAATAATAATTATTATTATTATAAAAATATGCATATGTACATATATATTCATGCTACTAAATCAATTTATATTACATTTTTCTTACAATATAGATATTTGCTATTGGCTAATGAAATATGATTAATCAAACAGAGTTTTAGAAACTGTAAATATTTGTATTTCAAAAGAATATTAACAATAGTTGATTTTATTTTTATTTTTAAAATAAAGGTATATTATAAAGTAAACAGGGCAGCTTATTTCAGATATAATCAATTTTTGGTTAATCGCAAATAGTTGCTACATAGTAAAGTCTAAATTTTACTATGTGATCAATTAAAGTTGCTTAAGTAAACTTATTCAGAAAATCAAAATACACTTACCCTAAAATTTTAGAGAACTTTTTATTATTTGACTATTGATTTTTACATTCGTCAAATATATTTTTTTAAAAAATTTTAATTTTTTCGTAAAACGTAAAAATCAAAAGTTAAATAATAAAAAGTTTTTCAATACTAATAAAAATTTTAGAGTAAGTATATTTTGATCACCTAAAAAGTTTACTTAAGTAATTTTAATCGATTTGTATAATAAAGTTTGGACTTTACTATGTAGCAACTATTGTCAATTGTAAGGTAGCTTATTTTTAGATCAAAGACGTTTTTGAGTTTTTTGACCAAAAGAGAGGGGGTAACCTATATTTAGCTTTTGTCGCCATATTATTAAATTGTCCAATAAAATTATTGGACAATTGGACATATATCCAATTGACAATTTGACATATGTCCAATAATTTTACAATTTATTTGGACATTTGGATTATGTCCAAATGTTCAAATGTCCAAATGTCCAATTAAATTTATTTGGACATTGTCCAATGCCAACCCTGCAATTGATAGACTTAATAATATGAATAGGTAATAGACTATAGTTAGTAGCTACCAATTAGTGATCCAGAAAAGCACTTCCCAATAATTTAGAAAGCCAACAAAAAAATAAAGTGCTAATAAGACAGGTTGCATTTGGGCACTCTTGTAAAAGCTAGATGAATTTTTATTTTGAATAGAATAAATTAAATAGTATATATAATATTGTATAATAGTGGCATATGCCAATATTCTTAAAATAAAGATAAGACATGTCAAAAAAACAAACAAAAAATGAATAGATAGTAGACTACAGTTTCAAATTTATAGTTATGAACTTGATAGCTAGAACTCTAATTTGAAATAACCAAAGTTACAAAATATAGTAAAAAGCTAAAAGTTTAAATTTATTAAGATATTTTATAAAATTGTACTAAATACAAGACTATAGCAATACTTTAAAAATATATATAGCAGTATATATAAATAATATTGACCAATAATAGTACAGTAATCAACTAATACTCTTTGAAACAACTAGATATTAGTTTAATAAGTATTTAAATAATTAATATATATATATATACACACATATTATAAGGATTTCTATTTGTACATGGTATGTATTGTTATACAGTATTAGTACTATTTTATTATATTTTTAAATATTATTATTAGAAAAATATCATATAGTTATTAAGTATAGTACAAACCAATCAATTCTTTGATATTGAAAACTTTTTTCACTTTTCAAAAGAAAATAATTTTACTATAACTTGACTCATTATAGTGATAACTTGTTATCTCATTGTCTTACTATCTTGTTGTCTTGTTAGCAAAAACATGTAGTTGGTGTGAACATATTCAGAATATTCAAGTATCAGAAACATATATTAAAATAGACAGAAACATCAATGGTGTCTGAAGGACATTCCTTAGGAATTTGCTTGATGGAGCCGTGATTTGTCATAAGACATTTTCGTGCAGAATACCGTATTCTGCAGCAAAAAGCACCATGCCCCCTACCCTAAATGTCAGATTAACAAGAATAACTTTGCTAAAGATCTTATTGCGACGTCCGCTAATCTGACGTTTAAAAAAAGGGCGCGGTGCTTACTTGTTGTAGAATACGGTATATTAAATCTATCCGAAACCTCAAAATATAATATTAAAAGGGAATTTTGGGTATCACTTTGAGTAAATTTGGTCATTAATAATATATATATATATATATTTATACTGTATAATATATAAAATAAAGCTGTTAAAAATATATTTAAACTTCGCAAAAATATTAAAAATGTTAAAAACTAGTTAAATTGCTGATTTACTAAACTAACAAAACCGCCAAATACCAAAGTCTTATTTGACTTGTTCAAAACAAAAAATATATTATTTTTTAGTATTGTTTAAAAAAGATTAAATTATATAAGACTTGATATGTTATTTAAAGGCAAATAAAAAATTTGTTTTTTGACATCTTTAATCATGCCTAGATAAAACATATAACAATAACCAATAGGACTTCTTTAAAGATAATCTTCACAAACAATAAATAAATAGGAAATAAAAATTGTATATGAATTAAGTTCTAGGCTATTATAAGATTAATTATTATTTTTAGACAATATTTTCTTATATACCCAACTTCCCTTTTCTTTATATTTATTTTCTAACTGTGATTTATTACTAATCGAATCGTAAAGAGATAGAAATTCTTCATCCTCTTCTATCCAATCGAAATATTGGAGAGCAGTTTCTTCTCCACGTTTGACTTTATCACGTTGGCGTTGTTCAATTTCGCCCTGTCAACAAAAAAAATAACAAATCAATATTAATTTATATTATTAACAATATAATGCATGCGATAAATGATTTCTTACCTTTAGTTTAGAGGCTGTTGAAAAATCACCCTCGTTTATTGCTTTTGCAACGTGTTGCCACAACCTTATACTCTCTAACTCATTTTGCTTCTCTATTGGTTCTATAATAGGAGAGGCTCTATTTGAGGCTCCCACCTCAAGGAAAACGGATTTTTCGTTTGTTGAGTGATTCTCTAAAGTGGATTTTCCAGACCAAGTTCCAGAAGCAGTGTACAAAGGATCTTTCGAACCATTACGGCGTACCACACTAGAAAACGTGTGTTTCTCGCCAGAAATCCATCCTCTACCACTAAATTCAATAACCGTATTAAAATTCTGAGATTGGATCACACTCGTACCACTATATAATAATATTAACAAGTATTGATAAGTAAAATCGACAATATAAAAATATTATGTAATTTACAACAACAAACCTTAATTCTACATAAGGAGCACCTCTCCATAAACCAAGAATTTGCAGGGGCGGCAACATTATCAGATATTTATCATCATAATCTCGTAAGCGAACGATAATGTGACCAACTTGTATGACGTCAATACGCGCAGACGTAGCCTTAAAATGAGTTTTTTGACCAGCTTATGAATTGTAAAAAAAATATTTTTAATATTAACTGTATTAAATAGATTTACAAATTTGATAATTAAAAATGTCGAAAGTACATACTATGACCATTCGCTGACACTCCTGCATGCTTATTCTCAAGATATACAGCAGAAATTGGTGGATGATGACTAACTTGTTCCGAATTCAGGATGGTTTCACCACAACCATTAACTTCTTTCCATCTGGCCAAGAATTGTTCACCTTTATACCCATTGATCATTGTGATTAAATTAGATAATTGATATTAAGAAATGTTGTATAAATCGATGATGATAATTTCAAATAGTTAATATAATAAAACCTTACCAAGAATCGGATTAAAAGGCTTTTTCTCGATTTTTTCTTTATCTTTCCTAGACGCGAAAGAACCATATAATGTGCTCATAAACCATTTAAGAACAGCCAAAGCTCTCTCGGCTTCATCGGTAGGTTTAGAAATAGCAGCAAAAAGTTCAGGGTAATCTGCCCAGTATTGACTTTTTCGGAATAGTAAAAGAGAGATCGTCAAAAGCGGTATAAAAAGGAAGGACCAATATTTATACTTACATACCCATACTCCAAAGTTGAAACACCAGACAGCAGGAAACTAGGACATGTTAAACTATATATATCACCAGTAAACGTGGAAAGAGTTTTCAAAAAACCACTATATTCATTTTTTTTCGACTCGGGAATTTGGGGCTCTTGATCGTTATCTACACTATTGTTATTAATTTTTTCATTTTCACCCATTTTGCTTTTGCTTATTAAAATTAAAAAATTTTTAAAAAATTGTATATTGATAGTTATTTGATAGTCCGTAATTTGTTCTCTACATACCGCAAATTTATTGAAATTCTATTCTTGTATTTCTGTATGTAATAATGCATAATTTATTTTTTTATATCATCGATACGTATACCGATACATATAGATTAATTACCGTTATAAGAATCACATGCTCAACCGTTACACTTATACGACGTAATATATCAGATATAAAATATTCATGACTATAAATATATACGATACCATCATTATCTAATTCGCTATTACTGGATTCAAAAAGGTTTAGTTATTGTAATGGGGAATAGATGTAGTCAGTTGTCTGTAAATGGAGAGAAAGATTAAAAATCACAAAGACATCAATGACAAGGCCTCATTTTTATTGTTTTTTTTTGGTGATTGAATTACTATTTAAAAATTGTGCATCGAAAATAATTTCGGCAAATCCTAAAGTCCTGACGGGTTTAGTGATTTTCCGGATCACGTGAAATAAAGTGACTAAGAACAAATTCTGCGTGTGCGTTACAAAGAATATATTGGGGAAAGAAGAGTAAGAACATATATTAAATGTTTTAAGGAAAATATAGTCCTATATGTGAAATTGTGAAATTTGGTTTTCAATTTACAATATATATGAAAAAATATTATACAGAGACAATTGGAACCGCCTAAAATTTTTCTTAATCGTTTAACCGTTTAACCGTTTAATTTTTCCGGCATTAAAATAATTCTGCCCGGAACTATGGAGCAATTTTTAAACGGTTAAACAGTTCCAATCCTTAACAATAGGATCATTTCTAAGTAGAATCAAAAATATGCTGAATTTTGTAGCGTTTATAGTTGTTAGACGATACCTTTTTTGTTTGATGACGAAAGATGAAACCTTAAGCCCCAAAATCCCTAAAATGACGAAACCCTTGACGAAAGTCGAAACCTTAGATTCCACTGACGAAAGACGAAACCCTTGACGAAAGTCGAAACCTTAGATTCCACTGACGAAAGACGAAACCCTAGTGTTGACCTAAAAAAAAAAAAACGAGTCGCTGAAAATTTCAGATAATAAAAAAACCTTGAAACTCTACTAAAAATTATTACTGAAAATTAATAGAAACAATAAAATATCCCTATAAAATCATTATTGATGTTTATTTTGATTTGTACGTAATTATAAATAGATGTTTATTGTTCAGTTCTTTTTGCATATTCTGTGGTACTTTGTGTGATTAAATAATTTCATTAGAATTTCTATTATTAGCTGTTTTAAGCAGTATTGGTGCATGTATTGTTTTTGCACAAATTACTGTGCAGTATACACAAAAAATATTTATAACATTTACTGTATGAAAAAATTCTGGTTTAATAAAAATTCTGCTGGTTTACAAGGTTAGCGAGTACCAGAGAAGATTTGTTGTTAAATATGAATGAGTTTTCAATCAAAATGACCAAATTCTGTGATTTGTTCGTTACTCAAAATCTTCAAGATTCATCCAACTTTTCGGAAATTATTTTGAACTTCAATCCGAAGACAACGGTGTAATTTCCGAAAAGTTAGATGTTCTCAAGATGGGATCGAAAAAATTTGGATAATGAGCAAACTTTTAGATTGTCCCAGAATTGAGAATAGTTGCCTATTAACGTAACTTTTTACAGTCATTTTCATGAATTCTGGGGAATTAAAATTTGAGATCTCTTTGGTCTCGTTCTAAAAAAATCAAAAAATCCAGAAACTACATAATTTCAGAATCTTGGTCCGGAGATAGCACATAAAATTACCGGTGCAGCTCACTTCATCGACAGTCATTTCACCGAAAGTTCATTTAGCCTACATCACATAGGATTAGGGTTAGCATTTGATTAGTTGCAGGTATGTGGTGTCAGCTAAATGAGCTGTCAGTGAACCTATTGTCGATAAAGTAAGGCGGATCCTAAAATTTTAAAGATTTAGGTGACTTTTAGAACAAGAACGAAGATATTTGGGAAACAGGAAAACTTTTTGTTCTATTATTTCATGATTTATTAGAGGGTTCGATATTACAATTGTGAACGATCAACTGAAGCTTCGATTAATTGTACAATACATGTGATATACATATAAACCATTAAAATGATAGATGCGATGTCAGCTAATATAACATCATAGGTGTTACACTGGGACGCATGGCATGTGTATATGGCTAGTGGATTTTCAAAAGCTTTTATCTCTAAAAAATGCCTAACAATAATTTGACATTTAATTATCCTTTGCTATTATAGTATTAAGTACGTACTATTTGAACGCCCTCCTTTCATTTTTAGTTATTTATGCCATTTTAGTGGTATTTAACATTTAAATTTAATTCATCGATTATTACCGTATAATTATATGACCTACGCTTTAATTTCAGTACGCCCGTAGGCGTTATTTCGAAATAAGGTTGATTTTCTAAATCCAAATATACCATTTGTTGCGACAATGCTGTGTGGGATGTGCGTTAACTTAGGACGCCCATGGGCGCTAATTCAAGAACCCATGTAAGCTATTTTTGAAAGACTCGATTTTCAAATTAACGCCTACGGGCGTTATTTCATTTTTAGCAAATTTTAAGTTAGAGTTTGGAACCGGTTTTATTTTTCATATATTAAAACCGATTAAAACTGGTTTTAAAATATAAAAAATAAAACCGGTTCTAAACGCTATTTTACATAGTAACTAATAATTGTTATAAAAATTTTTACTTTTAGCAAATTTTAAATACTTATATATTTGAATTTTTTTTTAAAATTTTCTTATAATATTTTGATTTTAATAGTAATTTTTAAGATTTAACTGGTTATAAAAATTTTTACTTTTAGCAAATTTTAAGTACTACAATATTTAATATTTTTTTATTTTTTAAGTGCTTTATGCAATTTTTTAATATTGTATAGTTTATAAAAATTTATATTTTGCTATTTTGTTTATTATTATACTATAATATAGTATTAACAATTAAATAAACATTGTATTCAACTTTTTTTGCTAATTTTTATTTACAAAAACAAATAAAACAAAATACACAAGAACTATCTTATAAACAAAGCAATATCCACTAAAAAGAAAAGAAAAAAGCCCAAAACTAACACCAGTTTATTAAAACAACTTGCTAAAAAAAACCTCAAGCTTAACAGAAACAACCAAAATTTGAAAAATTTTAAAAAATTTTTGGGAATTTTAAAATTTTGGTTTTGATTCTAAAAGGCTGATCTTTTTTATGTAAACAAAAATACAAGTAAACAAACATGTCAAAACAAATAAACAAACAATAAATACATAATACAACAAGTAAACAAACAAGCCATATTATATTTAGAGAATTTTATTATAATAAACAAATGAACAAATAGCCTAATTGATATTACATGGTAAAATTAACAATTTATAAATAAATTATTATGAAATAGCTTACAAAATTTAAAAAACTTTTTAAAAAAATGGATGAGAAAATAGTTAAAGTCTTGATAGAACAAAAAGGTTTAATTTTTTAAAAAAATTGTTAGATTATAAAATTTTTTGAAACAGCCTATCTGGATATAGTATTTTTAATCAAAAAAGTAGTAGAAATATTTGAATAGAAACAATAAAAAAGATCTATTTAAAATACCACAAGTAGCATATCAGAAAGTAATAACAAAAGCTCTTATAGCTTGAATACTCAAGCACTAAGCAGAAAAATTGCTCTTATATTACAAAAAAAAGGGGTTCAAATTATAGTATAAAAGACATATTCAAAATATTAGGGTGCTGACATAATATTTTAGGGAGTGGGGAGGTCAAGAAAAATCTTACCTTAGTTAAATTTGATTGGCTAAAATTCTATTTATAGATCTTACCTGGAAGTCCCTATAGTAAATGGATATTAGGTAATAAATGTTAGCACCTTTATTGAAACTTTGCAAAATACAAAAATAAATCAATTACATATTAATTCAAAAAAATAGAATATTTTTTTAAAATACACAAAACTAATTTACTAGAAGTCACAAGTAGTAGTTAATAATAAAATAACAATAAAAAGTTTAAGTAATATCAGAAATATAAAAAAAATATACACTAGACTCTAAACTAGTATATATACTTTATAATAATATAATAGAACCCTGGACATCTAGTACAGATGTCATACTTTATTTTTTTAGCAAAAACTCCTAAAATTTGAAAAGCAAAAAAACAGTTTTTGGTATTATTTTAGTATCAATAGTCCAATTTGAATAAACTTTTTTTAAAATAAAGCTTTTAGTAAAGCGTATCTAACAAAAAAAAGTTTATTCAATTCTGATTACTGAATCAGAAGTTATTCAAGTAAATATAATTTTGTTATTTTTAGCAAATTAGATCAAAATTAGCCAAAATTTAGTTATAACCTATATAAGAGATATCTAGGGTCCTAATATAATTATACTTTGGAATATACCAAACTACTATATTTCTAAGAAAGTAGCAAAGATATTTAAAAAGTTAAAATTTTAAAATAGTACACAAATTCTAAAAACAAAATTGTTACTATTTAAATTTTTATTATAATAAAAATCAGAAAAAAAATTTATGAAAAACTAGATAATTCTACTAAAACATAGTAAATTCTTAAGAATACCTCAAAAGACAAGGCCCCAAAAATACTAATTAAAAGAGCATAGTACAAAGCTATTGTCACAAATGTTCTTAAAAAGACACAAAAAATATTATGATATTCTATAAACAATTTAAAAATCTTGGTGTTCTTGTAGTATATATTCCAATTGTAACAGGACCCCGGACATCTCTCATATAGGTCATAACTGATCTGCATGAATTTAGACATTTTTGCTACCCCTAAAATCAAGTAAATTTGCTAAAAGTTGGATTATTACATATAAATTTTATAGTAATTTGCTAAAAACTAAATTATAACATCTAGTATCG
>QKWP01000367.1:273029-340156 GCA_003550325.1 Gigaspora rosea | reverse complement strand
ACGAATATTGTATATTTAATAATTTAAAATATTATATAATAATAATAATAAATAAATAAAAATTTATAATTAAATTGCGAAAACATGCGAAAACTTGCGAAAACCTGTAAAATGTTCAAAAAGTATGATTATGTGAATATAATAATTATTAATTGATATCATATTCGATATAACCGGATATATATCGATTACTATCACTATCGATAGTAATCGACAGGGTATTAACCGGATATTAATCGATTACTATCACTATTGATAGTAATCGACAGGGGTGATGAGTATCGATATATATCTTACTAGTTAGTAATCGATATATATCTATATATAAAATTTGCTGATGTTGTCTAAATCAGTGTTGTTGCTGGGCTGGTCCAGTGAAGATCACTGGAACTGGAAAGGTCACTGGAACTAACTGGATCAAACTGGAAGATATATGGGTTCTAGTAGTAAGTTGTCACTAGACTGTTCCAGTTATGTTTTTTTTACCACTGGATGGAAGTTCTAGTGAGGTCTAGTGAGGTCCAGTAAGATTAGAGATTTGACCCACAATAAATTTTGTCTCCGGGTTACCTGCCCGCTTATAAAAACCTTACCCAGGTACAAAACTGGTTTGATAAAAATATTTTGGGTTACCCAGATGACCTGGTGCAGATCAATAATATGGACATTCATGTCCGTATAATAATTATGCAGACATGAATGACCAAATTTCTTATTTGTACATGCTATAGAGACAGTACTCTAATCAAATAATCAAATATTTTTTATTCTCTGTTGTTTTATCTTAATTGATTAATTACTACTTGTAGATGACAAATATATTGCCTTCTAGATAAAGTTTCTAGAAGCCTAGTTTTTCTTTGATTTTTTGTATAGTAAACACTCGTTAAAGCTTTCAAAAGGAAAAAAAAAATCAATAAAACATTTTTTAAGTGAATACTAGCCAATCAGACGAATTTTGTCTATTAACAAATTTTAATAAATAAATTACTCAAGTCACCCGAGTAAAGAAAATTTACTCCGGGTTAGACATCAAAATCACAGGTTCTGGGTTAGCGGGTCGAATCTCTAATGCAGATGCTTTTTTTTTTTTTAAGATAGTTTTCTTGGATTTAGTTAAAGCGTTATATGCACATTAATGCACACTATTGAGAAATCATGCATACGCATGAAACCCACTATACAATAACTGTACAACAGACTCTGAAGGTTTTAAAATCGTAGAATGTACCAGATCAGGATTTTGTATATAAACTTATACGATAATAATAATCTTAATCTTGTATTCTTATTGGCTAGCATTATATTGGTTCTAGCGAAATAATTCCTTCCAGTGAAAACTTCACTGGAACCACTGGAACACTAGAAATATCTGAACATCCAGTGTGATTCCAGCTTCCAGTCAACAACACTGGTCTAAATAAAGAAATATGGCAATTCGATATCCAATAAAAAATATAGATTTACATATTTAGGGCAGTATCATTAATCACCTGATTATTTTTTATCAGAGGCCTACCCCCCTCCCTCTTTCTTAATATATAAATAGTCAGGTTCTTATATATAATTTTAACTTTTTTTTACCTGTAAAGGGTTCAAAAAAACGCGGTTTGACCTTAAATTGAGTAGAAATACCCTTTAAACAAGTTTACTTAAGGGCCCAAAGCAGGTTATCTTAATAAAAAAGGGGTTTATATTACAAGCCAAAAATTTTTAACTTTAGTATATAGATAATCTATTTTTCTTACAAGGTAACCTACTTTGGTTGCCTAGTTTAGAGCGCAATTTTACATATAATTGCTAATTTTAAAATTAGTAAATTTTTGTTTTTGGAGAACTTAAATTTTGAAAAGTGCAAAATTAACAAAATTTTGATATAGTTTTTAAGTTCAACTTTTTCTTCTTTTCTTGTTCTATATGTTTGTAAAATTTAATTTTAAGTTAATTAGTTAAGCCAAAAAGGATCTTTAGCTCAAAGTTTATAGTAAATTCATATGTTTTTATTATAATTTTATTATAAACTTATTTCAAGGTTATTTTAAGAAAATATGTTCTATGACTGTTAAGTTTAATTTAGACCAAAATTAAGTTATTAATTTTTTTTTAATGTCCAATAAAAAAAGTTACTCAAATGTCCAAAGTCCAGTAGCACAATAACTAGCTAAAGCAGCTACAAGCTAATAATAATTGAAAATCAAAATGCTAAGGGATGAGAATAGATTGAAAATATCAAAATTTTAGAGACTTTTTTTTCTGATGTGAATGAGCTCATTCATAAGGTTACCATTATTAATTTATGGTTTAATTTTTATCTAAATTATAAGGTTAGATGCTAAGTTCAACAATATATGAAGAACAGAAGAATCGAATAAAGAAAATTGGTATTTATAAATTATTATTTTTGTCTTTTTTAATGAAGTTCTTTCAATATACTTCAGGTATCTTTCTAGTTATATATATATATAATGTATAGTCTTTTAAGATTTGAAAAACTTTAAAAAAAGAGGTTTGTAAATATGAAGGTGCTAAAAAAAAAAAAAGCTAATATTTTTAGTTTCAATACCTTTCACTCATTTCTACCTATTTCTACTCAATAGCTTCTTTAAGAATAGTAAATATAACTTATATTCTACCACTAATCTTAAAATTAATATCGATACAAATATGCAGTGTAACTCCCATTATTATGCTGCCACGATATAAGAGTGGAGCCTTATAAATTTGAAGCGCGTCATTTAATACTTCAACTTAATAACGATGAGAACACTTAAATGCTTTTCGTATAAAGTTGGATTTCCTGTTTATTGCGCTGGTACTTTAATTATGTTACCTGGTTATATTATATTGCCGAAATATGAAGCTAATTTCACAAAATATAGGCTTTGACCATGCGGACAAAGTGATTATAGGTGGAGGTGGAGGTGTTGAAAAAACCGGTATAAAGAACAAACTGGTATTTGTACAATGTATATTTTATACGGTTTTTATTTTTTTTTTTTTTGAGAAATTTTCTTAATTCTTTTATAAACCCAGGAATTGTACAAAGTGAATGAAAAAATCTTGAAATCATCTGAAACTCTTGAAAAAGATAAAAAAATTTTAGAAAAATTATCAGAAATAGAGTTCGAAGAAGGCAATGATTCACCACAGTGTATTACTTTTCACAGTGAGGTATATTTTATAATGTTTTGAGCGTCCAACATATTAATTTTTCTTGTGGATCCGACCTCAAATTTCGTGATATTCTTTCATGATAGGAAAACATTATTTCTTGTGGCATTAATAGCTCAATAGAAAAAATAAAGACCGGTGAAAATCAAAATTGTCGGATTTTTAGTTATTCAGACGAAAGGTTGGTAATTCAAATTCTATTTTTTTAAAGATTTTCTTTTTGAAAACCTAACGTATTCTAAATCTTTTGTAGAATCGAATTAATTAAAACAACACAAACAATTGGAGCAAACATTGACGAAGATTATTATCAGGTAAAGACATTAGCTTGTCAATTTTTAACGATTCGTGTGCATCTAAATAATAGTTTATATATAAAATATAGAAAGCTACTGCATTCAGTCACAATGGTAAATTATTGGCAACCGGTGGTACGGACAGCAAGGTAAGAAGAAAAGAATCAACATATCAAAATAATCATATAATTATTTAATTCATGTCATTTTGGAACAGTTTACGGTTCTTAAATATCCGTCACTAGACGTAGCTTTTCCGCCAGTGAACTTTAATAAACAAGAAATATATGATATTGATTTTAATTCAACTGGCGATCAGGTTTGATTTATGTTTATATACTCTATTTGTAAATTATCTAAATTCTTAAATATAACATATCGTTATATTCAGATTGTAGCTGCATCTGAAAAAATTCTTCGAATTTTATCCGCAAGAAATGGAGAATGTATTCAATCTATAGAGCGACCCACATTTCAAAAATCAGCACAGTGCAAATTTAGAGCATGCAGGTTTGTTTAACATTTAAAAATTTTAATAATATTTATTATGATTTTATAATTATCGATTTTTTAAATTGTATAGATTTGGTAAAGGGTCATCCGAGGGATATCTTTTTACTGTAGTCAATTCGACTTCTAAATTCAGATCATTCATCGTTAAATGGGATGCTAAAACTTGGAATAAAGTTTTATCAAATCCGGTTTCAAGGAAACCGATAACGGCATTTGCTGTAAGGTGAATACACAAAATCTTTTCTTATATTGATTGAAATCTGTTAAGTGAACTTCAAAAATAATCATATATTTGCATGTTGACAGCAATGATGGAAATTTATTAGCGTTTGGAAACTCCGATCAAAGCGTATCAATTTGTGATGCACAGACATTTAGGGTTAGTTGATAATTTGAGTCATTGTTTGCAATTTTACTACAAACATTTAATTTATCATTTTCTTTTATTCAGATACGGCTTACTGTGCCTCATATACATGAACTTCCAGTAACTACATTAGGCTTTAATACCGACTCCACGTTAGTTATAAGTGGTTCTGCTGATCATTCTGTTCATATTATGCAGCTTCCCGAAAAATTTGATTCAGGTAAAAAGGTTTTCGATATATTCTTCAATTTTCTTATCAAATTAAACAATATTTATTATTTATTTTAGGTATTGCAAATAAAACTTGGTTATTTGTAATAATAGTTGCTCTTTTATTTGGTTTTCTATATCCAATGTATTTGTTAGGAGAATAAGGAATAAAATAAAGCTAGATAGGGAAATTATAATGATAAGGTTCACTCTCGTTATAGTGAAGTCATAGGTTGATGAGAAAACCTTTACTTTTCACTATAATGAGTCAATTACAATGCTAATTGGTCATAATCTCATAATACTGGCTACGCTTAGCTTTTATAATATAATTCAGTAACCTTAACAGGACTTGTAAACCTATTATAACAGTATTTGGTTATAATTTTAGGATGCAATAATATATAAATAAATAATCATTATTATTATGCATAGACAAAAGCTTACATTTGGGTTTTGGCTCAGCAAGCTTTCCAAGATAGTCTTTTATTATACTGTTAAATGATTGTATCAAATGCAATAAGCGGTAACGGTAAAAAATGCTTAAATCTGCATATTTTAATTATTTAGAATTTAATATGGTTTAAATCTTTGTTCACTCTGTTTAACTGTACTCGTGGAAGGTGATGACGATTTTGAATTTCTTATCGTTTTAGATTGATGAGGTGATGAAGAGGGTGATGACATTTTTACAGAAGACAGATTAGATGATTGACCTTGTTTCATTTGTGCTAATTTACGCTCTAATGCTTGTATTTTTGCATCCGTGCTTTAAAAAAGAAATTTTTATGAGATTTCTGAATACCGATTCGTATCAGAAAAAGTAATATATATATATTTACCTAACATTAACCATTTGATGCGACTTTAGCAATGAAATAGTTGTTGGTCTATTACTCGCAGCTGTAGATGACCTTTTCTTTAAACCGCCTATGCTTTTACTATCACAATTTTCTGATGCCTACATAATTATAACTAATTACTATCTAATCACACCTCTAAGAAATTTATGAAAGTTTACTCTTATTTACCGCATATGCAAATGTAACTATCATGGAGCGATTCTTAATTACTTTAGAATGCATCGCTGTCATTGCTTTCAATGCTTCCTAGGAATAGTCAGTTTTTAATAGTTATAAATATGTGAATGAAAATTTAAATATAACAGGTTGATTTCTCTAAAAAGAATAATCTTGCACATAGATAAATAAAATTAAAGCCTCACTTCTTTTTTACTATATTCTAAAAAGCAATAGCCTCTTGGTTGACCACGTTTAGGTCCACTCTTGTGAAAAAGATAATCGAGATGTGTTATTTTTCCATAAGGTTCGAATAACTTTACTACGGTATATCTGGCAAGGAAATATCAGTTTATATGAATGAACGAATAAGAAAATAACGAGTGAAATATAATTACTTACTCATCGATAGCAGAATCTAGATTGCCGATATATAAACGTTTGTCATCAAGCTTGTATAAATTCACGAGATAGAATTATTTAAATCTAAACAAGCATAAATGGGACTAGTAAATAACATAGAGAGATAAATTTAACCTTTGAATAAGTACCTTGCTCGAAGATCCTTGTGCCGTTGACATCTTTTTTGACTTTGTTTTAATCATGTTTACATTATATTATATATCTGATATGATACCTAAAATTTCAAGTCACACAATAACTGCAATGTGGATCATTTGAAGATCATGCATTGTCATAACAGATAAACCATATCGAAATCATTTGTTACTTGACATTCCACCTTAAGTTCGTGACGTGACGTATTGAAAATGAAATTTATTCCAGTGAAAGAGCGTGAAAATTCGTGTAAAATTACCGGGAGCACACTAATTCTGGTGAGTTTAATTCATTTTGTTACAATATTTTATGTTATGCAATAGTACTCAATATTTTTACTTAAAAATAAGCCTGCTATTTCCATTGGGAACGTTCCTCAACTCGCAGTTGATCTTTTAATTACTACTTTAAATTTACAACGAATTGGTTTCCTGGAGGATGAAAATGTTATCCCTGTGGCTGGTGTTAACGAGCATCTGACAAGGGGTATTACTGTCGCTATTGAAGGTAGAATCGATTGTTTATTTAATCATTTAATTATACATCGATATTCGATTACGAAACTCTTATTCTATATAAAATAGTATATCAATCTGATGATAATAAATGGACAGTTATTCAACAAAGGGCTACAGTAATTAAGGTAAAATTTACCTTTTTTTTTTATTAGTTAGTCTATTATGGCTAAAATCATAACTCTCAATCTTTCAGAAAAAGTGGCATAATTTTACTGAAAATTTATTAGCTTTTATAAAGCAATCCCAATTTTCGAAAGTAATTTTATTGTCGAGTGCAGATGCTACTAGGAGAGTAGATATTCAACTTACAAGGTTTGTACATCATTTTTGGCTTTGATTATACCAGTTTAATTCTAACATTTAATTACCCTAACTGAAAGCCTACCACTTCGAATCCTTACTACTCCATCATTTCCAAATGATCTCTCTGAGCGAGCAACAATTCTTGGCTTAAAAACTTTGGAAAAAATTTCAAATGATGACTATGCTTTAAAACAAGACAGTGATTTACCAAAGATTCCTGGCGGTGGTATATCAAGGTTTCTGTTCCATAAAAGTCAACAAGAAGATATACCATTAATAATGATTATTTTTTTTGCGATAGAAGGAGGTAACGAGTTTATCAGTCATATTTAAATCTAATTTCTATTATTAATTGTAATAAATTTTTTTCTTTCCAGACAATACACAAGATGCCTTCTTACTTGCAAATTACACAAACTCATTATTAAATTTGTTTCCGCAACAAGGTAAGATGAACTTCATTGATTTATGGTTAATTAATATGTTAATATTTAATGTATTAAATGATTAATAATTAATATGTTAAATGGTTAATAATTGATATTCTAGAAATTCCCATAACAAAACTTTGGAAAACACCTGCAAGTTGGAATTATTTATTTGGTAATCCTTATCAACAAGAGCTATATCAATAATATCAATAATGTTTATATTTCAAAAATCTTGCTATCACAATTTTTTGCATCAGGATATTCTAATCTCGTTAGAGTGTCTATAAATTTCATATATCTATTGGATCAAAATCAACTTTCTATCTAAAGTGTTCACAATAATAAAAATGAATATAACCTTTATTATTCACCTTCGTAATTCGATAAAAATCGCATAATTTATTAAAATTTTAGTATCAAACCCGTTTACAAGCCTCACCAAAATCCTTCAACAGAAGTATTGTTAAAAAAACAGTAAATGTTTTCAAATAAACAAATAGCTATAAATGTAAACATGTAAGATCATCATTGGGGATATATACCGTATTCGATCATTCGATTATTTTTTGTCGTCTTTTGAATTCACTTACCCGCGTGAAGGGAAGGGTCACTATTTAAATAATATGGATTACAAATAAGTCGAGTTTATCGGTTCACTTGTAAAAGGAAAAACAAAAAGTTGATAATATAATTATTCGTACGTCTTTTATTCTCTGTATTATACAATTTCAACAACTTTTTAACTAAATAATTATGTAGCTTGCAATCATGGGATAAAATTGAAATGATATTACACTACAATAGGAAATTTTATGCCCATAAAAGTCGATATCGCTTTCATCTGTTTCAATATTATTGTTTTTTTTTTTTTTTTTTTTTTTTTGTTTTTTTTTTTTTTTTTTTTTGGTTTTTGTTTTTTTTTTTTTTAAGCTTCAATAGAATAAGCTAAATTGGTTTAGTTTTTAAAACGCATCATTCATTTATAACAATGAACAGAAAAATAAAAATGTATACGATATGTCGCCAGGGATGTGACAAACCAGTCCAGTTTTCTTATTCTTTGTTTATTGCAAAAGAACAAGAAACAAAAAAAAAGACTGTATATCGGTAATTTCAACTCTAAAAGAGAGAAAAAACTTAAATTGTAAGTAGAGTGCGCAATGCGCACTATTTTATCGCGAAATTTTTTCATAAATTGATACATTTATTGTCTTGCCTGTTTTGTTCAATTCTTATAAAGACCAACACAACCACCACACCAAATAATAATACGGTAATATCAAAATAAAATTCGCACGCTCGTATTTTGCGTTATTTACCAACCTCGCTTTCATAAGAATCCGGAGGTGGAACTGCGTGATAAGAGCTCCCCTGTTTTTTATCTTCATATGGTGACGTTGGAGGTGAGGTCGTAGTGCTGGGAGTTGTTGACGGCGCTGATGAAGTTGGTGGAGCCTGTGTAACTGGTGCTTGATACCCTGCGGTTTGATAGTTAGCTGTGGTTTGATACCCAGCATATCCATAATAATAACTAGCATCGACTGCTTGCGCAGCAGTTGGCTGATAATAAGGATATTGAGAATATTGGTAATATCGAGATTGGTTGTAAGGGTTATAAGGATTACTCCAAGTTGTCGCAGCATTCTGACTACTAGCTGCATAAGCATTACTAGTAGTGCTGGCATTGTAGGCGTTTGTATATTGACTCGAAGTACTAGAGGTACTAGTGGGCGATGAACTTGTTGCTACAGTTGTTGAAGATGGTGGTGGAGGGGGAGGGTAATTGGGAAGTGGAGGTTGCGATGTTGCAGTTGTAGTCGCAGTCGCAGTTGCAGTTGAAGTACTGGGAAGTGGTGGTGGAGGCGGTGGATTTCCAAGCGGTGGCGGAGGACCACTGGGCAATGGAGGGTTTGCAGGTGGAGGAGGATAAGTCTGTAATTCGAAATTATCTTAATAAAATATCAAGTATAAAAATTCTTTTTTTTTTTTTGATATTAAAAGAATTCATACCCCAGAAGGTAATGCAGGTTGTCCATAAAGAGGTGGACGTGGGTATGGTGACCTTCCATACGAAGGATATGCAGCCTGTTGTGCTTTATGCTTATCCCATTCTATTTTTACCGTGTTAATGAGATCCTCACATAATTTCTTAGCCCTATCCAATCCTTCTTGACTCCAACAACTATAATAGAAAATATTTTGAATCTGTATCTATTTGTTAATATCTTACCAATCGGTCTAAAACATACGTGATGTGAATATGAAGTGGTTCAAAAGCCTCGGTACCCGAAGTGGGTTCAACATAGCCTGATCCTCGACCTTTAAGCTGAACCTTTGCACCTGTCTCTTGTTGAATATGCTTTACATAGGCACCCTGTGGACCAACAATTTTAGCTCGTGCGTTAAATGTGCGATCAGGTTCGATTCCCACAAATACTTTGTCTTGAACAAATTGCCGCTATAAAGCATAAATTAGTACAATATTATAATGGAGAATCTTTATTTTAAAGTGACACAATTGAGAAATTTGTACCTACCCCTAAATGTTGTCCTGGTGGACGAGGTGTCGGTGTCGATGGTGCCGGAGTAAAAGTCTGTTCCATGAGCTCTCCAATTTTATTGATAGCAGCATTTAGAGCCTCCTTAGTTGATGCTGTCACGTGCAAATAAAGTGGGGGATCCTTTTCGGTAGCAAGAAGTTTATCTGGGTAGTATTTTCCTCGTGTCGTCACATCTATCAATAATAAATGTTTTTCGGCTTAGATTATTTGTCATTAGCAAATAAAGATATCTTATAAATAAATGATGCACCTGCACCAGTTTCTTTTTGGATCTATATAATTAACGATATACATTAGTGTATAGTAAAAAAAAAAAAAAAGACAACAGAGATTGTGTTAATATATATTTATACCTGCTGTTGCGTTGCACCCTTGGTCAACAAATATCTATTTTTACAATCATTGATTGTAATATCATGAGTAAATTCCAAATCAGAATCTTTTATCGCCATCTTAGACGCTTTAGAATCCTTTACAGATTACGTCATGATAACGAAATAAAAATCACGACCACAGGGTTAATTAAATGACAAGACAAGACAAACGCGACTTAAAATATACCTCCGAACTGCCGTTTTCAGAAATATCTAATTTAGGTGTGACTATTAGTGGTTTTGCTGGAACCTGAATACCTTTAGCCGCAAGCATAGCATTGATTTTTGCCGCTGCGACAGCTAATGCAAAAGAATTATAGAATATTAGATCTAATCTTAAGAATATGTTATAATTATACGATAATTACCTGCAGCTATATTGGGATCTATTGAATCAGTGCTTGAAGGAGTAGGTGAAGGCGCACTAGATTCAGATGCGTCACTACTAGGATCAACTTTGGCCGACTTTGAGGTCGTGGAAACGGGAGGTGCTTCTTTTCCTTGGTCATCAAGATCCCATTTACGCTTCCGACTAACATAATTCGTTGATTAAAATTTAGTAAAAAATTGTTGAAAAGATGGGAAGCCTTTCAGGTGACGTTTAAACCTACGTTTTATTTTGTGTAGACATTGTGATTTTTAAAAATTACAGAGAATATCAGACAAAAAACGTATGTAAAATGTCCCGACTATAATAGTTGTCAGTATATAGTGCAATTCGCAATCACATGTTAAATTACACAAATAATCCAGTGTGACGCAGAGAGTCTATACTAAACTATATACCTGTAATTCTGGTCGGCTCTATAATAGAATATTCCATATGAGGCTGGCGTCGAACAAGTATTAGCGTTAGTCATGTAAATACAAATGCAATGTTCTTGGCAGGTATAGGTTAATTTAATTTGCAGCTTCAAATAATTGGATTTACGAATTACCCGTTTTACTTTAATAAATCCAATTTCTTTCTAGTATTGAGATTATTAAATTTAGTAGAAAATTTTATATTATAGTATATTTTTTATACAGTTTACACTATACTATATATATAGTATTATATTTTTTCTATAATAAGCTACTAGTTTTTTAAATAATATCAAACTTTTATTAAAAGATATTTTAATATTTTAAACAAGTTTATTTAATTATACTTTGGTAATTTATTTAGCAAAATATTAATTTTTTTTATATAAAAACTATTAATAAATTTTTTTAAAAATTTTTTAAAAAATAAAAAAATAGATTATTTTAAAAATAGCTTATTATATAGCTTATAGTAGATATATATAATATATATATTACTTTTTGAATAAAAAATTATATAAGGGTAGATTACTATAAATTTTTTGTAGCCAGGGTTCATAACTAAGCCCAGATGTAATATAGTTAGGGTTAGGGTTAGTGTAATATTAAAGTTAGAGTTAGAATTAAAGTTAGAATTAAAATTATTACAAAATTGCAAGAAGAGCATTTTTTATTAGTAATACAGTACAACAGGAGTTACTCTAGTAAAATTTTGAGTTATTAACAATTTTATAAAATACGGTTAGAGGAGTGACAAAAATCAGGTGATTTTTTAGGAGGTGAAAAGATAAAAAAAGTTGAAATTATATATAAGAACCTGACTATATAAAGTAAGAGAGAGGGGGTAGGTCTCTGATAAAAAATAATCAGGTGATTAATGACATGGCCCTTATAGTAGCCATGGCTACAAATATATTAATCTATTATATAAAACTTTTCTTCTAAGTAATACTGTAAGATTAAAAAAGTAACAAGCAAATACTTATACAATTAATAAAAAGCTTTTTAGTATTTAAACAAAATAAAAAATAAAAAATTTTAATAAAACAGTTCTATTATACTAAATGATAAAAAGAAGTACTTTTACTATTTGGTTAATATATTTAAATATTTTCAAATTTGTTTGTTTTCAATTTCAATAAGTAATGAACTCTTTTTGATTATCATCTAAACCAAATTTTAAGACAACTAACCTGTAGAAAACCTATAAATAATATGCAACCTCTTACTACAAACCTTTTTTTGAAGTATTTGGAAACAAAAGTTCTACTTGGAACAACTGAAAAAGAGCTAAAAAAGTTTTAGAATAGGTCTCTCTGGAGTAAAGCACAAAAACTATCAAATAGTATTTGGTTACTGAATAACTAGAAGTCTTAGTCATTAAGTTCAAACAGTTTTAGATTTTATAAAAGCTACATATTTTTTCTATGGGCTACAAAACTTATATGGTTTTAAACTCACAAAACAAGTTGAGCCACTTGGTGCTTCCATTGTCTCTTTGGCCTTTTCAAAATTTCAACAAAGTGGGCATTTTAACTTACTTTTACCAAAAAATTGACAATGTTTATCTCTTCCAATTTGGAAATATGGCTACTATATTGAAATCAAGTTACGAGTAAATTTTAGGTTTTTGAAAAAACAATGAATAACATATATTTGTTTTTGAAGAAAACTTTGCAATGAAATTTATTTTTAAAATATTCTTTTAGCTATAGTTCTTTTTTATATATCTATCTCTACAGTTTTCTAAATTAGAGACCATTTTTTTCTAGCAATAGTTTTTTGTCTACATATGGGGAGGCGTCAGTAGAAAAGGGACAAATCAAAAATTTTTCAATTTTGAGTTTTTATATTCATTATATTAATTAAAATATTTTTAACATTTTTTACTTAATAATGAACATCTGTTTTTATAATATAAAAATTAGCTATAATGGTTTTAAGATTTTTGTTGCACAGATTGGCAACTAGCATCCGCAGGTCAGACAAATCTAAAAGTAGAATCTACATGAATCAAAAAAAATCAATAGTACACGTACTGTATATGTACTATATATACGTAAATACAGACAAAGAACAATAAAAAACTCTGAAAATTCTTTACAATAAGAATTACCAGTTTAATAATATTTGTTATATGGTCTCGAACTAGTGTTCATGGAGCATCCGAATTAACATCCATCCTAATATAGCACAGTTTATTGTTGCAGTCAGTATTCCATATATACTAGAACACTCTATGTATAAGTGCACTTCACAAGAATTTATTGAAGGTTGAATTTAAAAAACCTTCTTTAAAAACACGCAGGTCGCGCTTATACGGGTCTCATAGTACAAGATCTTATTATACTGTATCATAGTTAGTTAAGATCTCCGTTAATACGAGTCAGAATGAGATCTCAAAACTAAACATAAGCTGGATTGTGGTTTTGGTGTTTTTATTATATCCTTGCTTTTGTGTTTTTTATGTCTTTTCTTACTGGTTTCACTTCTTTCTTTTTAAATGCGGGTGGAATAGAAATCGTACTATACCCAGACAGTCCCAAAATACCGTTGAATTTGTTAGCGAATATATTAGGAACATGTATTAGGTATTAAAAAGGCTGCAGTATACACTAAGGGAATAACATGTGAAGTCAAGAATTTCAGAAACAATTTTAGATAAGTATAAGGTTATCATTGGTTCTGAAAACATTTCTTATTTTGACTTTAATTGATGTGTACTTTCACTTTTTGCCTTTTGCATAGGTTTCATCATGAAAATACATACAAAAACCAAACCTGATTTTATTGTGAATAAGGGTCTACAAAAAAGGCAAGAGCCTGAAGTGCCCTAGCAATTTTTTATAAGTTTATGAAGCATAATACTGTCAGACTTCTCTAAATACATTAGGACTGGATCATACCGTATTTGTCTGAAAATAAGCTACCCATTTTGGCCAAAAAGTTACACAAAAAATCGTAGGGGTAGCTTATTTTCGAATTGTTAAATTTTTCGAAAAATTGAAAAACGTACTAATAAAAAGTTGTCCAAATGCAATAAAATTTTTACTATAAGTGTATTTTATTATGCTGAAAACTTTACTTATTCGACCTTTTGAAGTTTACATAGTAAAAAAAATGTTTTATATGTAGCGACTGTTAACAATTCTTTTAAAAATTTTTCTGAAAATCTGGGGGTAGCTTCTTTTGGAGGTAGCTTATTTTTGGAAACCTACGGTATTGACACTCCAACACAGTACAGTTTTGAGTTAGTTCATATTGGAATTGATAGTTGTGTTTCTATTACAATTCACTGTAAAAAATTTTGCCACAAAACTTAACGACTATTGTAGTGATTTACAGTAAAATAAATTTCAGTACGATACTTGATATCATGACTAGGCTGTCCAGGATTATGCTGCTAATATGTAAAAATTGTATCAAGCTGCAAACCCAAACTGGTGCTGCTCACATTACTGATAGTCATTTCATGAAAGTTCATTTAGCCATAGTTGCAGGTAAATATTTTTAGTGATTTGTCACTTGGTATGATGTCAGCTAAATGAGATGTTGGTGAAATGATTGTTGGTAAAGTAAGTTGGGCATGCATTTAGAGAGGTTTAAAGAAGTAAAAATCTACAAGTTGGGCCCAAGAAAGATGGCAAATTTTGGAAGGTTCTGTTGGTTTCAAGCCAGCTTATGTTATACCATATGCTTGCGCGTAAGTTGACATTGAAAAAAGTTATTATAAGTGCATAATAAGTTAGAGTAATTTCAGATAGTATTAATAATCATGTAATTCTTAAATTTTCAGTATGTAGAATAAAGTATTAAATAAAAAAACTATCATTAGTTATATATATTGATAATTTTTTTACAGCCGAACAAATTGAACACTTTCATAAAATGTATGTGCTCTATCCAATGCATGCAGTAGCAGAAGATGAAAAAACTCATAATAAGAAGTTAGATAAACAAGATAATAATGCGTTTTTGGCAAAATTGCAGCAATTCGATTGTTGTACCCTAAGATGTCTTTTAAATGTTAACCCCCAGGCAGCACTTAAAAGATTTCAAGAAATGAAAGCATTGATACCAAGTAAATCGAATTTATGCTTTCTTGGAATAAATGATGCCAGCATGCATGCTACAGAATTCAAATATGGAACACCAAAGGCATATTTGACAACAAAATATAAATTTGAGGGTGTCCCGATTTGCCAAAAAGCCTGGTACACAATTTATGACATTCAAAAAAGACAATGAGAGGCTTTATGTACTCACTATCAAAATTTTGGTCTTAAACCAAAAATTCACGGCTTAGTTAGACGTGTTAGTAATCACGCAATTTCTTTTTCAACTACCTTAAATGCACTTAAGTTTATTATGAATTTCGCCAATCAACATGGACTTCCATCACCTGGTAAGCAATTAAAAATTATTATAATGCATACAGACCATAGTACTCTGTATAAAATGTTACAGTATCGTTAGCGTTAGTATACGAGATAGTGATTTTTAAAGTCATTTGGTATAACGATAATGATAATATATACTTGCATTTAACAACAAACAAACTGGCGTCCTGTAGAATTAGCTGCGAGTTATAAAAAAAAAAACAAAAATCAATATTTGAGTGGTTTATAAAAAAAATATATATACACAAAACTCAAAACTTTCACTATAAGAAACTTTCGATATAATTAAATCTCAATATAAGAGAGACCAACCTATAATAAATCCATATGATTTAAGAGAATTATTAATAAATTCTCAATATAAGAAAATTTTGTAAATTTTTATTATGACTGATCACCTTTTTTGTATTGAGTATTCTGGGTACTTTATATACTTTTCGATAGGGTGTATTTTGGTTGTACTATATTACTAAGATAATTAAATTTTTAGGACGGAATTTTCAGGATAATACTCGTGAGGTCATTTATTTACCCGCATGCATAAGCAAGAGATCTTTATACCGAATTTATGATAATGTAGAATATGATGAAATAAATAAAATTAGCTCATCAAGTTTTGAACGTATTTGGAATAGGTATCTTCCCAAAATTCAATTTATGCCGTCGCGCAGCGACTTATGCATGCTTTGTAAGAAAAAATGATTTGGAGCAAAATATTGAAATAGGAATGAAACGTTACAAAAATTAAATGAATGAACCAATCATTATAATTGGGCATGTTTAGAATGCGAAAACTATAGGTAATCCTGTAATTTGAAGTTAATTAATTCTATGCACTATAATATAACCCACTAACATTCATTTTACTAACAGCTCAGTTAGCCGACATCACACTGACAATTTATATTTGCAGCTATCAAGTGCTAACTCTAACCCTATATGATGTCAGGCGAATAAACTATCAGTAAAATGTAGGATATTTATCGGTCCCGAATAATTGTCTCATCAAAAATAAAAACCCAAAATGTTATAAAAAAATTACTTTCTATAACTTTGCTTATTAGATAAGTGCCAGTTGTGTGTTAGATTAAAAATCAAGGTCTTTTAATACTGAGCGTCTTTATTCCAAGTCCCACAACATTAATTTTTTTTTTTTTGCCACGTTAAACTCTGATTCTTCAACTTTTGTCATAATCTATTAATTAAAATTACCAGAAACATTTCTCTTAGTAATTGTAAAACTAATACTGGTAATTGTCCTGGCTATATATGTTTTATAAGGACCCCAGACATGTAGTACAGAGGTCATACGTTACGCATTTCAGCAAAAACCCCCGAAATTTGAAAAGCAAAAAATCAGTTTTTGGCAATTATCTTGGCATCCAGTAGTCCAATTTGAATGATCTTTTTTTAAAATGAAACTCTCAGTGAGGCGCATCTAACAAAAAAAAGTTCATTCAATTCTGATTACTGGATCAACAGTTATTTAAATAAATAGATTTTGTCGTTTTCAGCAAATTAGGTCAAAATTGGCCAAAATCCAGTTATAACCTATATAAGAGATGTCCGGGGTCCTGTTTTATACTGGAGTGAATTTCTAGCAACTGTTATCTTTTTTTGGCATAGAATCCGTTGTCTCATCCCAATAATTTGCTAAATGAGAGTGACATGATTACCTACATTTCAGGCTATCCTTTACAATGTTAGGTTGAAATAAAATAGTACTTTACGAGAATCAATTTTTAATGATAATAGTGTATTTGCACAAGATTGGGAATGATTACTGACAATTACTGCAGGGCTAATTAAACCCTAGTAAAATGATTGTGAAGCGAGCAGCACCTACATAACCAATTTTTATTTATTATAAATTTTAGAAATTGTATTTCTAAATTAAAAATGGCTTTAACTTCTATAACTAATCTTTTATAACCTGGTATTCCAAATTTAATTAACATCGAAAACCATATTTTGTGGGATTTCGCAAAGAATATACATATTCTCTATTTCTCACAACAAGAGGGTGCCATTTACTTTAAGTTGCTTTATAAAGTCAAAGTATTTGGCATATATGAGGAAGCCATACTACGACAGGTAATCGATTGTACAGATTATACATGAGGACGAAATTATTTCAGGTTCTAAAACCCAAAATTAAAATTTGAAGACGAAATTGTTTTTGACCTATTTTACTTGAAAGACGAAATTATTTGATACTTTTTTTGAATAGACAAAATTATAAGGAACATATCTATATAAATTTTATTTGCTTTTTTTTATAAAAAATTTTAATTTTCTTTAATGAAGATGAAATAGGGCTTTTTCAAAAATTAATTTCGGTGGCATCACTAGTACAGATAATTTACAAGTACAGTTGGACCCCTAAATGCAACCTTTCTATGTCCTTTCACTAATAAATACTTATAGATTTTTACCTCTTAAATGCAATACCTCTCTAAATTCAATTTTTACATATGGTCTCATTTAGAAAGGTCTAACTATACATTATTACGTACAGAGCATTAGGACAAAATTATATCAGTTAATGATCCTAACCGGTTTAACTTTTTTAAAAATCTTAATTAGTATTTAGGATCGTGATTTCACAGCAGGCTGTCTATGTTCAGAAGTTATTCTATGAAAAATCATCGTAGATGCACCAATCAGATCTTTTCTAACAACGACTCTATAAAACTGCCTACTGCACACTAACAAGAAAATTTTGGTATAAGAAAAAAGTCCTATTTTGGCCATAATACTAACCCTAACATAAGGTTTTACTTTAAAAATTTTAAAAATTCGATTGTTTTAATTAGTGTAGATCTGATTGGTGCATTTACGACAATCTTTCATGCTTACTAGGTAGCTGAAAGTCTACGAACATACATGTGATACGTCAATTTATGAGCATGTACTAAAGTATAATCCCTAATGGCTTTTGTACTAAGTTAACATCTTTATCAGTCTAATAACTTTGTTTTTTCCGCTCTTTTGGTTTTAATGGTGATGAAATTATTAAAATTTACCCAGTAGGTAAAAATTTATTTTTTTGTAAAATATGAAAACCCAGAAGGCTTTTATACTAAGTTAGCCTTCATTTATCACCCTAAGTAAACTTGCTCTTCTAGTTTTTCTGGCTCTAATATTGATAAGATTATTAAAATGATCTAGTAGAAACAGAGATATAGGTTTTTAGGGACGTTTTTGTAATCTTTACGTTATACAAATTTCAAATTGCCATATTACCGAATTTACTGGCAAATTTTATAAATCTAACCATCATTAGAACCAGAAAGACCATATGAACAAGTTTAATTAGAATAATACAGAATGTTAACCTAATACAAAAGTCCTAATGGGTCAATTTTTAACTTAAAAAATCATTACGTGTCCATAAGATGAAATATCATGTGATCCATACAGGTCCATTAGAATGTCCGGATTATAATGCGAAGTTAGCCGATAAATTATGCGAATTATGCGAATTTTGAGTTATGAGCCAATAAAAATTCAACAAACCAGGTAATGGACAAAGGTTGTTTATTTGCATGAAAGTGAATGATTTCATATAGAAAAAATTGCAAATTATACGCATCATAATCCTGGACACTAGTGTCCATAGACTTTCTATTTTATCGACTGTTAAATCATGTGCTAGACTTTACTAATTAAGGTTGTTAATGAGCGGCATAATCTATTTTACTTATTTGCACAGATAACACAAGCCAAAAAAGAAAATCTGATTTTGTAAATAAACTAGGTGCGTAAGATAAAAATTTAGGTTTAGGGCCTTAATGTTAGAGGCTATAGTTTAGAGTAATACTTAATATAAGTAAATTTTCATTTCTGTCATTTTTAATTAATGCACCAAGATCAACTTAAACATTAGTTTTTGTGTATTTTCGCTTTTTTCTTCTTTTATGCATGTTCGAATTCTTCATTAGGCTAATCCGGAATAGTCAAAATTTGCACTCTTCGATTGGCTATTTCCTCTCCAAGAGCTTGTATTACTCGCACAAATAAGTGGATGCCACTAGATTGAACCCAACCCAGATTAGAGTAATTTAAAAAATATATATTTGAAGTAACCTGAAGCAGGTCTGAAACAAATTTAATAGGTAGTTTGAAATTAGATCAATCTAACTCAACTCAATCCAACCTATTAACAATCCTATTTAGAGTATACTCTGTGCAAGAATACGTTTTTATTTATTACAGTTTTGTAGAAGTAAATTTATATTACAGGTAATAAATAATTATCAGTGACCAACAAGATTTATGTGATATTACCTTGCATGAAATATATGAAATGCTCATTTATCTCGCACATAGTATATTTAATTCGAAGCATATATTGGGTGAAGTCAATAAAAATGGGACAAATTTATTAAATAAATTTGTCACATTTCTATTGACCTTTCCCCATATATTAAAAGTGCTCTCAAGCATCTAAATTAATAGATCAATGCTCAATTTTTAATTGTGGAAAATAATTTGTACAGTCAAGTGAGCTCATCACAATAAAAAAAGATGGTTGAAACCATTTTTTTTTATCAAAGTTAAATCTGCATTTTCTACTGTAAACCTTAGTAAAATTACTATAAGGATTACCTCAATTAATTATAGTGCTTGTGCATGATCTCATTTACTAGCTAATTGCATTAAAGGAGATACTTGAGAGCACCTAAATCTTTTAATTTTGATTTAATGCCAAGCCCTTGTAAAAATTGATTAAAAAACCTATATTTGAGATTTGTAATAATTTATTTTTAGATTAATTACCTTTATTGCAGAACACCAAAGCATTGGAAAAGGTCCAAACACAGTAGTATCTCTTGTTTACTATTATTTGCTAACCATGGCCTTGGTGAAAAGCGTGTAGTTATTCATGCAGACAATTGTATAGGCCAGAACAAAAATAATACAATGATCAAATACCTATGTTGGCGAATAATGTGTGGCTTACATGACAAAATCACATATAGTTTTATGGTTCCTGGTTATACGAAATTTGGCCCAGATGGCTTTTTTGGGTTGTTTAAACTAAAACTTAGAAATTCAGAAGCAAATAATTTACAAAATTTAATGCATATTGTTGAAAAATCCACAACTGGAGAATATAACAAAGCCGATACTGTTATTGATTTAATGGAAATAGAAAAATTACATTTTATAATTGGAATCAATTTTTGAATCAGTTTTTTATGGCAGTTCCATCTATTCTTAAGCAGTATCACTTTATTATGTCTCGTGATCATTCTGAAAAAGTAAAAATTCAAAAATCATTTGATAGTAATGAACCTGAAATTTTAATTGCACAAGTTTCTTCAATTCCAAAAACTAAAAATAGTGAATTGGTTTTTCCAGATATAATTATTTCACAAGAAATTAGTTTAAAACGACAGTGGTATTTGTATAATGAGGTAGCACAACATATTCAAAATCCAGAGAAACGTGATCTTTATTGTAAAATGCCTAACCAACCCAAACCAAAAAAATCTAAAACAAACAAGGTTTAGTAGTAAATTTATTAAGTTTAAAATTTTTTATTATATTTGTGAATAATAATAAAAGAATTAATATTAATAATGACAATATTTTAATATTACTAAAATAGGTTTTGAACAAGTATACTATTGGTGCCCTCTGGTGGGTTTAAAGCAAAAAAAAATTTTTTAATAATAAATAACAAATAGACAAATTATTTATTCTATAGGAACATAAATTATATATTCCCAGTTTGTTCCTAAAAAAAAATATAAATTTTAAATTTAGTGTTTCTAAATTTGTCTAGAAACATTGGGAGCATTAGATATTTAACACTGGGCTAGAGCCTCTTGTTTTAAATTTAAAATAATATTTAAATTTTATAAATTGCTATTACTAATCCTAAAGTAATAAATTTATAAAGAAATTTTTTGTTGTTAACATGTATGATCAGTAAGAGTACACACTCTTGATTAGTGATGGGAAAAAGCGCATTTTATAATAACATGCGTATTAATGCGCACGTTATATATATTTTCCCTTTGAAAAATATTAAACATGTGCTCAAATTTTTACCCCAATCTTGCTCTTCTTTTATGTTTATTCATTTTCTTTTCAGAATTTGTTAAGACTTTTGTATCCATATTCTTTAATTTCGCCCGACAATACGCTCCCTATAGAATTAATTTTACAAATTAATATAGTTACGGCATTGCCGTATTTTTTGCTATAATTGCTGTGAGCCGTAAAGCCGTAAAGCCGTAAAGCCATAAAGCCGTAATGCTGTAATGCCGTAATGCAGAAATACTATCTGCTATAATACCGTTTGTTAAAATGCTATACTGCATTATAATATACACTTAATGACTATGAAAAAATAGCTTGTAGGTCTAGGTTTTTATTTTGATTTAAATGTTGTGATTTATTTTTTTGGCCAATTAGACCAGTCTATAAATTATTGTCTTTAGTGAGCTAATTGATCAGAAATAATACAGCATTTATAGCTTTTATTCCGAAACATGCGCATAAATGCGCATTAATGCGCACGATTAAGAAATCATGCACATGCATGAAACCCATATCTACTCTCGATACATCACAAATGTAAGGCCAGTTGCAAATTCCCTATTTTCAGAACTCATTATGGCTTGTGATAAAAAATTGACTGAATGATTATTTGACTTATTTGATAAATTTTTAATTTGGCAGTGATAAACTTTTGATTTGAGAATGTATTCTGAACGAATCTACAATTTATTTTTTTTGGTAAATTACTATACAAATCACATAATCAAATACAAAGCTAACTTTAACCCTATCTAAACCATTTTCTAGTGATTACAAATTCTTCCCGGTTTGGCTCAGATATATAATCACAATAGTTCTGTATGTACAGTAAACGAATTTTTTACCATACAAATCACAAAAATCCAATACAAAAAGTTAAGCTTAACCCACTTGCCAGTAGCTACATCTGCCAGTAAACCGAATTTTTTACATTAAATCACCATACGAATCACATAATTTAATACAATACTAACTTTAGCCCTATTTAAATCACTTACAAGCGGCCACAAATTTTTGGTTAAGATTTGTTATAACGATAGTTCTGTAAGTACTATAACAGAATTTTTTACGGTAAATCACTATACAAATCACAAAAATCTAATGCAAAACTAATTTTAACCCTATTTAAAATAACTTATCAGTTGCTACAAATCATTCTCAGTCTTGGGTTCAGGTATTTCATTACAATAGTTCTGTATATTTCGAGGGGATGCACGTTATTTCAAGTACGCACATGGGCGTTATTTTGGAGTAAAGGTCTAATTTTTAAAAAATTGTCCGTTATATATGTGCGATGCATAAAAAACCTGTATTTCTTAATTTTATATATAGTTTTTCCGATCTAAGTCAAATTTTTTGACTAAAAAAGTTCTTATTTTCACTTGTTATTTGAATTCGTTATTTCAGCAAATTATTAATTCGGCATTTGGAGTGTTCGTTATATTTGGACGCACATGGGCGTTATTTCGAAACCTACATGCTATTTTAAAAAAATGCAATTTTCGAAATAACGCCCATGTGCATTATTTCGAGTAAATACAGTACATAAATCGCAATTCAAATCACAAAAACCCAATACAAACTAACTTTAACCCTATTTAAATCACTTACTAGTAGCTACAAATTCTTCCTGTCTTGGAATTTTTCTTCACTAGGTATGCTACCAAAATAATCTGTAAGTACAGCAACCGAATTTTTTATGATAAATTACCATACGACTTACAATAAATCCAATACAAACCTAAATCACTTATTAGTTGGCTCAAATCTGTTATTACGATCGTTCTATAAGTACAATAAACGATTTTTACGGTAAATCACCATACAATCACAAAAATCCAATGCAAAATTAACTTTAACCCTATCTAAATAGCTTACCAGTTGCTATGATACAAATCATTCTTAGTCTTGTCTTGGCACAGGTATTTCATTACAATCGTTCTGTATGTACATAAATCGCAATACAAACTAACTTTTTAGCAGCTACAAATTTGGTATTTTCTTCGCTAGGTATGCTACTAAAATAATCTGTAAGTGCAGCAACTGAATTTTTTATAGTAAATCACCATACGACTCACGGTAAATCCAACACGAACCTAAATTTATTTAAATCATTTACTGGTAGCTCAGAATTTTTTCTCCTAAGTATAGTCTGTAATTTAGTCAATCACTATACGATTCATGATAAATTCAATACCAAACCAACATAACCCTATCAAAATCCACTTATCACAATAGTCGTTAAGTACAGCAACTGAATTTCTTGCAGCTCACCATTATACAGATCACGATAAATCTAATATATAATTCTTCCAAATCGCTTATAACACTATAGTGAGTAAGTATAAAAACAGAAATTTTTTTTACAAAATGTAAGAAAGTTACAAAGTAAAATACTTACTGGCACAGCAAAAGAGAGAATGAATCAAAATGAATAACTCTATGGTATGATGCGTCAAATTCCGCCAGCACCTCTAATTAAAACAAAAAAAAAATTAGACTAAAATTGATCCATTAAGAAAAAGTAAATGTTTATAAAGTTAAAACATCATGAATTATAAAATAAATTCTTATACTATAATAGTCTTACCCTAAATACTTCAAGAATTATATCCATTGCATATCTAGTATTAGTATACAACTGTAGTTTTCTTGTATCTTTCATGTCGGATTGCAAGTTATCAAATGTAATTAGTTTCTACATAATCAAGTAAAATCATGTTCTCCTTTTTAGTCCTCTTTTCTTAGACTATATAGTTGAAGACTCTCCTTGTTCATTGTCAGAAAAAGCTAAAAGGTGAACGGGTGATGATACATTTTGTTTTTCGGTCATGTCTTCATCTGAAAGAATTAGATTTCCTTCTGTCAAGTTTATGGTGAACATATTGTGGTATTAACATTTTACTTATTAAAACAAAAATTAGAGAAATTGAGTTTCGTTGGGAGTTTACCCATTCTGTGCAGATTTCTGAACTGTTTATTAGCATTACTACAAGAATACTAATATGTATTAGACTCTTTCCAATCTTTATCTTTTTGACGCAAAAAAAGTTTAGAATTTATGTACTTATTAGTTACCAAAATGAATAGATAAAAGTATTTTTGTAACAATTCTTTGGCGTCAATAGAAATGGGACAAATATATTAGATAAACTTGTCCCTTTTCTATTGACTCAGTAATGATTTGCATGTTCAGAATTTTAGTTCAGAATTTTAGTTTGAATTGGCTGCTTTGCTTTGAATGATGTTCAAATTCATGTAACATAAACATAAAAACACGATTTTCTTAAAATAATGTTTTAACTGATTTGTCCCTTTTCTATTGACGCCACCCCATTTGCTAAGGGGAGTGACAAAAATCAGATGATTTTTTAGGGAGAAAGGGGTAAAAAAAAGTAAAATTATATATAAGAAACCTGACTATTTATATATTAAAGAAGAGGGAGAGGGGTAGGTCTCTGGTAAAAAATAATCAGGTGATTAATGACACGGCCCTAATCAAATTATTCAGTAAATTTGATTTTCTCAACCCTCTTCGCATCATGGGGATTTTTGGTGTTGGATATTTTTATAGGTTCCTAAAGTGTAAGTTGAGTATTATAGTCAATTCTTTAGTAATTGACTTAATTTTGAAGAATTTTAGTAATAAGTCCTCCATCAAGATATTTCAAGCTAATAGTTTTTCATTGATATTTATATGATTGTATATAGTCTTCCTAATCTATCTCTTCTTTGCTATTGTGCTATTCTTTAATTTAGTTCAAGTTATACTATTTTGCCAAATTTTTTTTATTTATTAAATGTTTTATGAATCTTCTTGGATTATGAACTATAGTATTATTTTTATATTATAAAAAGTATATCGAATTAATGAACTAATATCTATTTATTTCTGTTTTGTAAGTTTTTGTTGCTTCTCCTACATTTATCTTTTCTTTATATTTAACTTTTAAGCACAACTTTTTTGATAATAATACTATTCTAATGATTTTAATTATCTATCCCAATTTTCATTCAATATTGTGGTATTTGATGCTTTTTCTTTGTGATCATTATGAGTATCTTTTTAAAATCCTTAATACTATTTTCAATAGTAATTGTCTTCTTGTTCAGGCATATTGCTAATATTACTAGTATTGCTATTAGGAAAACTTTCTTGATTGATGATTACATTTGTTTTGAACTTTAATTAAGTTATTTCTATTACTGCTTAATATTATTGCTATTGGTTTATAGCCTTCTGCTATTTCTTCACTATATTGTTTTATTTAATAAAATTTTATTCTTTTCTTATATTCTTCTCTAAATCTCTTCTATAGTTCCTCTTCTAAATTTGTAAAATATTGAATTATACTCTATAACATTTTCAGTCTTTTTGGTATGAATAGCAAACTTGGTATTTTTTGTGATTTGATTTTTTTTTTATTAAAGCCCTTCAGTATATTCTTGATATCACTATAGATTTTCTTTGCTTTGTTAACTGTTATATTCATAATATTTTTTGTATGTATTTCCATTACGTCTGGGTTGCTTTTGCTCAATATGTAATTATTATAACTATAACAATAGTTCATTATTTTGTTTTCTCTATGTTTTCAATATCTGCTTATTGCAAAATTCTTCTTTATTTTTCTAACTTTCTCTATTATTCCCCGATTTGTTATTATCCATTTGGCTTGGTTTGTTTAATCTTATTAGTTGTAAACAGATTTATATTACCCTTTACAATGTGTAAATATTTTCCTCTTATCATTTGTTGTATTTCTAGATACCATTTTGGTCTTTTTTCTTGTATTATTTTCTTAATATTATGAAACATCAGTTTTTATTGTAATAGTTTTGAGCAGTTATGATTTAGGAATTGTTTGATATAATAGATATTATAGGTATTTAATTTGGATTTTATATATATGTATATTTTACTAGAATAGTCTCTTAATACTTCATTAACTGATGTTCCCTCCTCATTTCTAGACACTGGCCATCTATTTATTTCATTTGTGAACTGCATTTCCATGTTATATAATTCCTCAAAAATAGTTACAGTTAGTATATTCCTGTACTTTGTTGAAAAACTGGTTTATGTATTAGAATCAATAAGTTTGTACCAGCATCATTTTGTAAGTTTTGCATATATACATATATTGGGTGAGCTAAGGGCCTCTTATGATTTAGAGCTTTCTATATCTGCATTATAAATTGAAGCTGAAATAATGGGTTTTCAATAATTTTACACAATGTGTTGCAAATTATACTATATATATACAGTTAATATTTATTAATAAATTAGCTTAGTCTATTATCATAGAGCTTTAGAAATTTTTCTAAAAATGGATTAATATTTTGCAGCAAAAATTACATGAAATTTTGAGATTTTTGATTCCAATTGAAATCTTTGTTATTTATACACTGTATGATCTTATTCTAGATCAAAATTTAATATTTTAATTTGAATAAATTACTATTATTTGAAGAATTATAAGTTCATCAATTTAACTTAATAATTTTCTTCAAACCTCAAACACAAAAATCACCAGCTTGGGCCTAATTTAAAATAAAGCCCGGCCTGGTTTGTTTATCGGGCTTTTTGTCAAGCCCAGGCATTAATCGAGTCCAAAAGAAATTTTCGGGCTTTATTTCGGGTTTAGGAAAGCCCGACTCGACCCGGCCCATTACGTACCATACATACACCCCGTGCATAAATATTTTTTTATAATTTTAAATTTACAAACTTTATTTAAATGTACTACCAGTAGTACAAAAGCCTAAATCTTATTCATTAAATTAGAATTTCTTTTTTGATTGGGTTTGTGAAGTCACGTTATTATTTTGTCCAATCAAAAATACTATTTATCGATGGCAAACAAAACCAATCAAGTAAGATAATAATAAGGAATACAAAATGGTCATACAGGAAGATCCCAAAAATTACTGTCGGAATCCTGGTCTGCAGGGTCGGAAATGATCGATTTGGCCCAGGAACAATATAGCCGTTCATTAAGTGAAAAGTGCCCAGCTGATAATTTTACCATAGAGCCTGTTAAGGACTAGGACTAGATGCCAAACCTAAAGTACGTACTGTCAAATTTTGCTTAAATTTCGTACGCCCATACATATTTGTACTATTGTACTTCACTAGATACCTGAATAATTCGGGCCGAGAAAAACAGACAAAAAAATTTATTTGTTAGGCCCATATGCAGGTTTAAAAACAGCAATCCGGAATGCTTTCGAGGAATTCTCCGACTTTTTTCATAGATTGACCAATGAAATTGAATTAACATTACTGCGTTTTTTTGAACAGTTGTTTCATTTCGTATATAAACACAAGTCGATACATTGGTTTTTCAATTGGTAATGTTCAACTCGTCTCTAATTTTACTGGTGTCAACTGTAGTATATAAACAAATATTGAGCTTCTCAAATTTTTGGTCACTAATAGGAAAGTCAAACAAATGAAAGAAGTTCATTAATAACTAATTATATAAATAAATTTTACTAGACTTGTGTGAATTTTCACCACAATGCTGCGCGGAATAAAAAGGTCCTTTATGTCCGATGAACAAGACGAGAATATTGAATATTTTGGAGGATACGGAAATGAAGAATTCATTGTCAGGAAGAACAATGAAGAAATGGGAGTATTATCAATGGAAAAAAATTCGAAGAAAATGAGGTTGAATTTGGACCAAGATGCTTCAAGGTTAGTAAACCTTGTTGTATCTTGTTTATGTCGAATATAGGTGACTCAGAATGAGTGTGATGTTTTTATAAAAAATTGCAAGTAATATGGGTATATTTAATTATATTATTGTTAGAATAATGATAGAAAAATAAATTATTTCTAATATATTTACATATTTAAAAAAGGAACTTCACACCTTATAATTCATTTTAAATTTTCTTAGAGATTCCATGTATCAAAACTCAAGTTCAGAATCTTCACCATCATCTTATTCCTCTTATACTGACACTACCGACAATTTTTTCGCAATAAATCATCAAAAACATCAACATCAAAAATCACAACAATATGCGACACAATTACCTGCAAATAAACAACGTCAATATCCACTTCGTATTTCAACTCGAACTGATACATCATCATTATCAGATGCAGAACCACTTAATCCTTATGCAAATATCAATTCAGTATTATACCTTGCAAATTTGACACGAAATTCTCACATTTTGAATGAAATACGAGAAGAACATGGTGAAATGGATATAGATTATGAAAGAGAAAATGAATTTGAGGGTAGGATGACAGAAAATTCAATATTAAATTTAAATGAGAACCCCGGTATTAACATGTCAGTAATTCATACACAATCAATTAATAACATTGGTCATTGTCCCAATGGTATTGAAGATATAAATAAGCATGAAAATAGCAGTAATCATAATAATGAACCAGATTTTGGATCGGTATCTGGATATCAATCGATCAATGCTGTTTTAAGGGAAGCTTTTTTGAGAAGGCATGGGTTAAGCTAATTTCATCAGCTAGTATTTAACTTTTTTGTAAGTTCGAAGTTTTTGGTGATATATTTAAGTTTAAATTGCAGATGAAAATTTCGCATCTAAATATTAAAAATAAGCAAGACAATCTTATTTAGCAAATTTTAATTTTATTAAATAAACAATATATTATTATGAAAAAACATTATTTTTATGCATTAAAACCATAACTTATTTAAGTATTTCCTAACCTTGTTTTAATATTGAACCTTTAATTACTAAGGATTTTATCCGGTTTAGTTTAAATTAATAGATCTTAATACTCGTTTGAGATTGAAAACAATTGTTATACTTTTTAAGTCTTAAGACCCGACCGGTCTGGACTAAGTTTTAAGACCATAGACCATTATAAATCAGACCATGACTTGACCAAAATAAATCAGACTGTTAACATCCTTAATTGCAATATATTATAAGAAAATTAAGTTCAATCATTATTAAATAAGAAAATTATTAATTACGTTTTTCAAATGATTTATCTTTTTATTCAATATTTAAGAACAAAAAAATTTTTACAAAAATTTTAAACTAATTCTAATATTATTTGTTACTCTCAATACGAAGATAATAATAACTTTAATGAATGTGTTAAAGCCCAATTTATCGAGAGGTGTAGAAAATCTTTGCTCGATTACTTAAGTTTCTTCTTTGCACGTAATTGATTAGAATGACCACACTAAAATCGTTCATGAAAATATATATTATGACAATAAATTACCCATACTGTGTAAATACAAGTTCAAAAACATATGATTGTGCTAACGTTAAAGTATACAAACCTTTTTCTTACGGCAATTAGTAGCACGAGGAGGTAGACGAGCATAACATTTACGACAAATCATTTTCTCACAATTATATTTTGATGCAAGAGCTTTAAGTGATGGTTCGATAATACCACCACGAAGACGTAAAACCAAATGAAGAGTAGATTCTTTTTGTATATTATAATCAGATAAAGTACGACCATCCTCGAGCTAATTTTGTTAATGTAATAAGATTTTGGTTTGTTTCATTGATTTTAATTTTTTTTTTTTAAAAAAAAAAAAAAAAATCTCAAATAATTTATTACCTGTTTTCCGGCAAAAATTAAACGTTGTTGGTCCGGAGGAATGCCTGTAATTAAACAACATTTTTCATACCGATCATTTTTTTATGCCTTAAAGATACTACTTATATTTAGATGGATAATTTTTACCTTCTTTATCTTGAATTTTTCTCTTGACATCATCAATCGTATTAGCACTAAATTGATAAGTAAAAAAAATATTATGTGAATGGATTCATTTAATGAGAACATTAATATTAATCATTACGCATAATAAAATAAATTTTTACCTCTCGACATCAAGAGTAATGGTCTTCCCCGTAAGGGTTTTAACAAAGATCTGCATCAGTTCGGCTAATTAAATATTAATTTTTTTTACGAATAATTTATTACACTTTATACCAATTCTTTATACCATGCAAAATGAAATAAATAATTGAATACAATAAATACTCGAGTCAAAAAGGCTATCAAAAAAAATTTTTTTGGTTAATAGATTTTCTTTCAAGATTTATTTTGTTTGTGCAACTTTCATCGATTGGCCAGGAGATAGAGTTACACGACTGCGAAAATGACTTTAATTTTTTTCAAGATCACGGGAGTATTAATTGATCCGCATCAAGTATGTACACAACTATCATTTATATTATACTATTAATCATGAAGGCATTAAGCATTTATACACTGGTTACGTGAATATTCCAAATTAAGTACTCTCTCTTTTATTTTTTACCAATTGTTATTATTCATTACTAGTAAATACCATATAAATTAGTTTAAGCTAAAATATTCAGATTTAAAAAAAAAAAAATTCTAAAAAATCAAAAAATGCTGGTTAAACTAAGTCAAATATCTAACAAACTATATAAAGTTTAAAATTACTAGATAATTGCTTTTAAAAAGTGTCACTTTTGAGCACAAAAGACTACCAGTAGTATGCTGAAACCTTATTCATTAAAAAACTAATTTTACCAATTTTAACGTCAAATAATTTCAACAATTTCGACAAAAATTTCTCATTAAAAAGGATAATTTCATTGTCATCTATAGTCTATGAAGATCTTAATCATTAAAATTCCTCATATTTTAAAGCACAGTTTAGCCGAATAGAATAATCCTTCCGAAGAATGATTGGAATAAAAGAAAATAATATTTGATCACAGAAAAAATTAACGATATATAGTAATTTAACCGATACTATAACCTAAGAATCTAATAAATACATGATAGCATGATGTATAAACTGCATATATATTAAAAATTAATGAACAGATTTAGATTCTTCAATGGTTTCTTTGTAAAATTTAACACATAAATTAATTATTGAGATTACTGTATTTAATAGATCTACCGAAGTTATAACCATAACCAATATCTGTCCAAAACTCCATTCCCAAATTCCCATTATTGGATTTTTTTGTACTGTTATTTCAATTGAACCTATTAATACCCCAAAAATAAGTAATGCAAATATACAAATACAACACTTAGAACAACAGTTTAATATAGGAATAGAAGAGGACAATGATACTGAATCTTCACGTGGTAAATTATGTTCTATATTTCTATTAGGCTTACGCAGAATGAAATAAATAATGTTGCAAAATGAAATTAATATCACACTTAATCCTATTCCTGATAGTCCAATACAGAACAATATTAAATAGAAGTCTCGTATCCAACCCGTTGGGTCAAGTGGAATAAAGAAAAAATAGATTTTTATTTTGTCGCCACATATTTGTTGAGGTAAACTAAATCTAATATTTGCCCAGAACCATATGTTATAGCATATATATAATATGCCGGTTAGATTCATCACTATTGAAAATTTTTTTAACTTTTTTTTATGTTCAGGTTTAAAGTTACCATGAGTACCTGCATAATATATCCCTCCCATTGATGCCATATAAAGAGACCATCCGAACTGAGATAATATCATTAAGTACACTTCATGTATACCATTGATATTGGATTGAATTATTGCGGCTATAAATAAACATATGATTGTAATCAATCCGTTTTCTGCTGATTCAATAAAATTTTCTTCTAACACAAGTATTTTTACAAATATTAGCATAACTTGTAAGTAATTCGACAGCCTTACTCCTGGCCCTATAATATCGGAATCACCTTGGATCATGCAAATTTGTTCGTCAATCGTTGTGTTGTTTGACATAGTGAGAATAATATTATCTGTTATTAATCGGTTAATAATAAATAAATTGTAAATGACAAGACTAGATAGATGCCTGGAGAAGTGAATTGCACGAATTTAAAGTGTATTTATATCTCTCCCTTGTTTGGAGTTATCATATGTTGTACCTGTTTAAAAGTTAACTGTATTATATAATATTGAACTCAGTTACACCACGCTTTACCGACTGTCATTTCTCCTAAAGGCCATTTAATTGAAATCACACAGGTGAAAATTTACTAACCCGCGACTAATAAAATGCTAACGTAACCCTATGTGATGTCGGTTAATGGAAAATGACTGTCAGGAAATAAAAACCACTCCCATAAATGCAATCTTTCTTACTGTTCTTATCATTCTCTAAATGTACGTTGTCATAGTGAGTGAGATACGATATAAATGCTTATAATATGGTTTTGTTAAATTACTATATTTAGTCATATATTTATTTATATTATCCACACTAGTTTTGTGCACGTACTTTGCCATGTGTATAAAGTGTAAATCACTAAAAAGTTTCATAATGATAATGATAGTGCTAAATATTATTAATGATAGAATGGTTTTTATTGAAATAATGAGAATATAAGTAGCAAACATTGGTGCAATCATGTATAAACACAATAAGTTCCCAGGAATATGTATAGCATTATTGGTGGTCTCCCAAAGCAGGTTTACTTGATATGTGGTTAAATTACTATAAACTGGCAAAATTTATATGGATCCAACATGATTTTATATGTGTGGAGGAGGTTTGGGTGCAAATTTTGCTTCTTGCTGGTTTGCATGTAGCATTCTTTTTTAACAATCAAGATTGTATTATTGTTATTGGCAATTACATCATGTTCTAAAGTAAACGCAATCCTTGAATGTGTGCCAGGTTGGTGGTGTATTAATCAGTCCAAATAATTTGTGTAATATAACAATAATAAAATTATAAATTTATAACATTATTTCTCTTGAATCATGTTCTTATTATTTTCGAAAAAGCACGTTTCCCTTTTTTTTCATAATTTTTAGATCCTAATATTATTATTTGAATTCAAAAAAATACTCGTATTCATTGTTAGTAATTTTAAAGTAGAATTGTATCAAATTTAACTGTTGCGCGAAAGTTATGCATATAATTTTTAAATTCAGATTTTAAATAAAAATTCGGTTTGAATTTAAACTTGTCGAACATTGCGTTTCTATTCTTCAAGTATTGTATACTAGATTAAAGATCTTTTTTTATTTAATTGTTTTAACATTCTCGCAATTGAACATACAATTCCAGTTGTATGCAATCTTTTTTTTTTTTTTTAGCATAACCTTTTATGCATTTAATTTTGACAGAAATAGATTATGTATTCATTTTCAAATGAGCGATGTATCAACTTTATTTCATTTTTTGATAAATTGAAGTGATAATCTTTATCGTTAAAATAAGAGTCTTTAAACGCTTTCTGATTTCAAAATTTGATACACAAATAAGGTTTTTAAACACCACTTATTTCCGAAATACGCGATTTTTTTTTTTAATTCTGTAACCTCTCATTGTGATTATTATTTAATATATTGTATTCCCGTTGCACTGTTTTTTTAATATTAGTTTCGAGTTTCGTTCTTTATACTGTACTACTCACTTTTGTTAAGTCATTGAGCTAAGAAAAAAGGTCATCACTATAGTCTATACGCGAAGAATACTGAATTTTCACTATTATCGTAATTCAAAAAATTTTTTCACTATATCGATTCACTAAATCGAAGATATTTTTAATAGATATTTTTAATACTTTTTTTTTTTAAGTAAAAGAAAAAACAATGAATATTCTTTCGTTAAAATCGTTATGCAAATTTTTATTATTTAATAATATATCATTAAAACAATATAACTTATACACTTATTTGTTATCATTAAATTTTATTGCATCTTTATTATTTAAAATAAGTTATCATTAAAATAATAAATACATTTATTTATTAAACTTTATTTATCATTAAACTATTAAAAAAATAAATAAATAAAATATAAAATAGAAATATGTAGAGATGCTTTAGTTTCAGAGGAAACCTCCAACCACCATGTAGAGGCGTATCACTGGCGTATCTCATTGGTTGGAAGGCCCAAGAACGTTTATTAAACATTCCCAGTCCCCAATTCTATTTCCTCCAGCATCTCCCTATTAGAGGTAGGTTTTTCGTATCATACATGCTCTGCAAACACGTATATATACGCTTTTACCGATTTGCTAAATTGAATTTCACTTTGAAACAACACAGAACATCTAACCGGTCTTCTCAATTTTTGCTAAGAACCAATTCCTTCTCTGGAAAAGGTAGATCCTGGATAGGGGAGATGAAAAGTCGATGTAAAGTCTACACGAAAGACGATAATGGAAGTTTCTAATTGTTTAAAATTACACCAAAGATTTATGAACTTAAATATCTTATTTTATTATGCTTTTCAAATTAGTGATCATTCATCACTCAAACATCAAATAATAATTCGCAAAATATCTTCTATCGCCATAAAAAAACCATTTACATTCTATTATAAGTTATAATGTACTTTCGAAAATAATTCTAAAGATCAAAGACATGACTATGCTGGTATTGTCACTCAAAATTCTAAAATTTATGCCGTCATTTTTAGCCAATCACAGGCATCAATTCCAGGCACTTCTGCCAGGTTTGTGGCACAGCAAACCTATTTAAAGTTCGTTATTGTTAGGGTAAGGAGACTATTTATATACTAAAATTATTCAACGAAAATTTTTTGTTTAGGGTTTCTTATATACGGATTTTCGATTTTTGGCAAAAACATCTTCCCCAGTATTGCCATAATTTTTGGAGATTAGGATTAGGGTTAGGGTTAGGGTTAGGATTAGTTAAGGGCTTTAATGGTAAAATCGCTTGGGGAAAACTTAACCTTTTGTTAATGCGCAGGTGTATATTTTTGGATCTTCCTGATCGTGTTACATTACACAAAATTATGCCTAATTATTGGCCAATTTACTGTCAATCATCACGTGACAATAAAATTTTTATGGGGTAGTTGACGTTTGTTTTGTTTTGACCCCAATTCCAGATTCCCAGGTCAGCAGATCAGCAGATTAATTAGTCAAAAATACGTCACGATGTTGTACGCGTTGAAAGATATATAAGGGGTCACTTTTCAACCTTTCACTCACTATTGCACTATATACTAACTAGCTACGTTCTCCCTTTTATTTTTTTATTTTCCTTAATATCCGTTTTTTTTGATACCATATCGTTTTTTTCGTTACTATCCTTCCCCATGATATACATTATTAATTTGACATATTTTATTACCCGTTCTTGGAACCTTTAACAGAAATGCTGTAATTTTTAAAAAATATTTTGTGTTCTTTGAGAATATCCCAACCAGAGGTTATACCTTTGATCCCAACTGTTTCAAAGAATATCGGAATATTTTTTAAAATATTACAATATTTTTTGTTATTGGCTATTTTTTTTGTTTGTTTATTTTTTTTCTCGTGTTCTTTTCGAGCAGGTCACATTTTGGCAACATGGGCCTCAAAGCAATAAACTGACAAGCGGCAGGGGTTATTTAATCAGTTCTTGCTCGAAGAACTGAGGTTTGATAAAATTCCCAGCTCACTTGAGTTTTTGCGAGTCCTTAGTCAAGATTTTTTTTTCTCGTGTTCCTTCGAGCAGGTCACGTTTTCGTCAACTTGAACTTCAAAGCAACAAATCGACAAGCAGCAGGGGTTATCTAATCAGTTTTTGCTCGAAAAAACTGAGGTTTGATAAAATTCCCAGCTCACTCGGGTTTTTGCGTGTTCTTTGTCGAGACATTTCCTAGTCATAGGATACACCTCTACGTGGTGACTAGGACAAGTAGGCTTTTTTTTTTGTTTTTTTTTTTAACGAAACTAAGTATCCTGAAAAGAAATTTTAAATAAAGAAAATTATTTTCATAGTTCAATTATTAATGTGTAAATAAATGGTTTTAAATGTATCAAGTGAATATTTTCGCGAAAATAAATCTGCTTATAATAAAGTTTTTATGCCAATGTTTTTAATGTTCTTTGACTTAATAATGACGAAAATGATAATATTAAATTTGCGAAATGTATATCTTCAAAATTTCCCAAATAAATACAAGTTTTTTATTATTATTTATATAATTTTTTTTATTGTTTAATAATTTTTCCGTTATTTTGAATCAATTCTTTATTAAAAATTATAATTCTTTTGTAACCGTTTTATAAAAAAGACGCAAACACTAATCAATCATATTTTAAGCTACCATAAAATAATGGCCTACTTTAAAAATTCCCTTAACAATGGACCATGTCTTTAAGACATGAACTCAAAAAGATCATGTGTAATCGGATCGTAAGGACATATACCCAATGCCTACCAATTATAGGTTCGATATTGTTAATAATCCAAATAACAAGCAAGTTAATGAGTCAAAACTATGAAATTATAATATAAAATTGATATAAAACCTCATGATAATACATGATAACCTCTTCAAATTCTTCCTTCACATAATAAATGTATCCTAATGCAGTTAATGCTTTGGTGGCGACATAGAAACTGCTTTTTGGAAATATGAGCAATATCCAACTCACTAGGATGAAAATGATCAAAAATTATGATTAAAAAGAATAAAATATAAATCGTTTTAAGTTATAATAAGGTATAGATAACTACCAAAGTTGCCTGAATGCATGGCTAAGATTAATCCATATTGTTTCCCATACTTGTGGCAGACATTTTGTTTCCTCTGCTACCTTAAGTGCATTCTTAAAGGAATCAACTGATTGGGCATACCTGATAAAGAATTGTTTTAAGGAGCAATCTTAAATCATTTAGTATACTATAATATATTACTTGAGCTTTTGAAAATAAAGCACACCCAACTCGTTTTAATACCAATGGATTACTTTCACAGAGCTTGTCAATAGATATTCTTCAGCAAACAGAAGATTTTTGGCTTGAAGATATTGCATACCAATGAAAAGAGTAGGACTAATTATATGATTATAAAAAAAATGTTAATAATAGATCAGTTTGATAGTAAAGCATAGATAAAAACAATACCCTGAATATAATTTTGTTGCTGTAGAATAAGCTTGATCATGATCTGATTCTATAGCAAAAGTATGTCCAAATCCTACCCACGCTGGCCCGCAATGAGAATCCATAGTAGATGCCTTGCTAAATATGGATATTTTTAATAATGTTATTTAACGGAATTAAAATATTGTATTATTTAATATAAAGTTAGAAAAATGTTGTTAAAATGATATTTTGTTATTCTAAAACTGAAAATTCTACCCACGTAAAATATCTTCTCGCTTCGTCATTCGGATCAATCAGAAAGTTATAGCAACCAACGTTAAGTATCCAAATATGTAAGATCTTGTTTATGCCGGTGATCTTCTCTGTCAAATTCGTGAGCAACAAGAATAATTTGTTTTTCTCATGCAACTCTGGAGACACACAATGTGAATAGGAAGACACACTTGGTTGTACATATCAAGTTCAAGCAATCTTTTTTTAAATTAAAAATATTAAAAAATAAATCTTTTACAATAAATATCCATTAAATATATACTTAGTTGTGACTTCAAGGCATTCTTTGAAACGACATTGAGTATATAATTCATCTGCATGGCTTAATAATATATCTGCATTGTTTGATAATCGAAATTTATTTTCTAATTCTGATCGTGCTTCTTGAATTTCTGTTACGTGTTCGTACTATTTAACATATAACAAGCATGGTGAAACATACTATATCTGCTAAATAAGAGGTCTAATAATGTTTGACCTTCTTCAGCATTGATATGTAATTCATTTTGATAAAATATGCTTTCTTCATATTCTAATTGTTCATCGAATTTTAATGAATTAACCAAGCCCCATTCTATATATAATTGAAGAGCTTAATCAGGTAAACAAACTAGTGAATTGACCTGTCTAAAAAATCTTCACCCGGGTCACCCGACGGGTGGACAATGTGCCACCCGGGTGGAAACAGGTCAGTCCAAAAAAAGGCACTAACCGGTCACCCGACAGGTGACCCAACAGGTGACTCGTCGAGTCACCTGGTTCAATTAAAAAAAAATCTCAGGTGGTTAATATGACTAGTGATTTGACCCAGGTGGGTTAACCTATAGTTGGTGGTAGAATTAATTTTACAAATTAGTACGATTACGGCATTGCCGTATTTTTTGCTGTAATTGCTGTGAGCCGTAAAGCCTAATGCCGTAAAGTCCGTAATGCTATAAAGCCATAATGCCGTAACGCTGTAATGCAGAAATACTATCTGCTATAATACTATTTATTAAAATTCTGTATTGCATTATGGTTTCCTTTAAATAATTTACTATTAAATATTTTTCGAATTTGATTCTGTCGACTTCACAAATTTGCATTAATTTGTATCGGGTCTCTGCCCGTGGGTGACCCGTGACGGGTCACCCGTGGGTCAACCCACGGGTCACCCGCGGGTTGACCCACCCGTTCTCACCCAGGCTGTTACAACTTGACCCGGGTCACCCACCCACCCGCGGGTGACCCGGGTGACACCCACCCGGGTCAAAACACTAAAACAAACATTTAGATACAGTCGGAAAGCACATGTTTACGCGTTGAATTTACCTTCCTTACTTGTCATCATGTGATTTGACTAGTTCCTACATAAATAGCATTTTTAAATTTATTAATTTAAAAAATAAATTAAATAAGAGACATCGGCACACCTCAAAACATTTAACATCTATTTCCAGCGCTTTTTCAAACCACTGTTTAGCGTTATTGAGGTCAGACTGTCGAGAGTACGCGTAGATAGCAAATGGAAGCTTCAAGCTAATATAAGCAGGAACAGTAGGAATTATATTTAATGAAACGTATAAAAACTATATATATTCACAAAGTTATTTATGAAAGGCTCACACTAATCCCTCATTCTGTGTTTTTGTCAACCGAATTATAATCTACAAACAAAATTACACGTTTACATATTATTAATTTATGTGAGTTTATTTTTTTTTTTACATGTCAACGAACCTCTATCAATAAATGGATTTTCATAATCAAGAATACTTAATACTTCTTGGTACTTTTCCATTTTAATCTAAAATTGATATTACGTAATTAAGTTAGGGTAGTTGGCAAACAAGCTGGCGAGTTGGCAAGCTTGACGAGACAATTATGAATTTCGCCATTATTATTTGGCAAGCTAAAAAAAAAAGTTTGTCAGCCTAGCTTGCCAACCACCCTAAGTTAAGTGTAAGCAACATTTAACGAGCACTAGTTTTATCAAAATTAAGACATACATTCTAACGTATTGTGATGGAACATTTGCTGATTAATTCATACTCACGCAACACTTTGCAGCTAGAAATCGGCATACAGCGCTCGAATCTATAAGATTCCATATTAATTTTTGAGCACTGACATATTGCCCATATTATAATGTACTTGCGCCAGCCAAAGTACATCGTTCAAGTCACCTACTAAAAGAAATATTTTATATCAATGAATTTTTCTGAGACAAATTAAACGTCTTAAATTAAGTATTGTACCTGTCATTGTCATAACTTTATTTCCCCAAAACACAGCAGTTTCATAAAATTTTTGAAATAGGCGTCATTTCTCCATTGTCGCGCCTTTTTTTCCAACTTTCTACGGTAACTATCATAATTATTAAACTTTTTTTAGATCACGATAATTTATGTTTCACAAATCGTGTATTTGTTCCAAAAATATATAAACCACGTCGCGCATTATTTCTAAAATAAAGAAAAAAACCTCTACTTCATCCACGGGACAAAAACAAGCGAAGACAATTCGCTTCATTGGACCGTCGAAGATTAGCGAAAAGCGAATTCTTCGGATGAATCGAAGTTCAAAATTTTTGGCACAGATGGAAGAGAATTGTGTTGGAAAGATCCAAAATCGCTCTTATTACCGCAGCATGTAAAGCCGACGGTAAGATTTGGTGGGGATCTGTAAAGATATGGGGTTGTATGGGTGTGTACGGTGTTGGAAACGATTGTAGAATTGAGGGAACAATGAATAAGGAGTTGCATCGTGAAATATATTTTACAGGTTGAACCAAAGCTATTTCGTTTTAGCGAAATTGTTTCTATTGGCGAAATATTTCGGATTTTGGAAATTGATTTAGCCCGAAGATATGATGGTGAAGTTTATAATAAAAAAAAAAGATTATGTAATTTATTTGTGGCTTAAGTTTAAGAATGCTTGTAAAAATTCTCTCCATTTTAGATGCCAGAAGTAGTATACAACGACTATTATAATTATTGTTCCAAAATTTTTAAATAGCGATATTTTACGTTCTATAAATCATATAACCAGTGAATTTTACAAATGCTAGCTTGCGAGGATAAGTGACGCGAAAATATTTAGAAGGATTACCCCAGGTGGGTTTGCATTTAAATTTCGTTGATTCTACTGGATATAAATTAACAGTATATATAGGAATTTATGAATTTATTGAGTAACTAGCTATTATTTTTTTTACAAACTTTTGAACTTTAATTAATTAAAAGTTTTTAAAAAATTTTTATGATAAAGTTGATAAATTATACAGTATTTCAAATAATATATTATATAAAAAAAAAATATTTAAATAATTGATTTCTTGTTTTTTTTAAAAAAAAAAATTTTAAATATTATTCAAAATTGCAGGCAAATTTGGCTGCAAAATCTCTTTAAAAAATAATCTATTTTAATTTATTATTGTTATTATGAAGTTACTATATTTTTCTTTTCTCAAACAATCAGCTATGCTTTGTAAGTCAATTAACGCATATATTTATTACAAATTACTTAGCTTAAAGAATCGTCTCTAAGTGAGGTATATCCAGGTAGTATAAATTCCAGAAATACACAAAATACTTAAGCTTCATTTGTAAAAAGTCTTAAGTAGCATTATAAAAAGCAGTTAATAGTAGATCCACCATGAATACCACCAAAGTGTGATCAACCAATTAGATCAAAGGATCATGTATAACGTGAATAATGCAAAAACTTTGATTTTTTTTTCTAACTTAAAATTTTGTCTATAAAACTACTTTTTTTTATGCAAAAAAAAATCTTTGCAAAATTTTACTATATACTAAGCTATACCCAAACTCTAACTATGGATCTAATTCTGACTCTAACAATAGTAAGTTTCAATGCTTTGTTTTTGTTTTGATCATAACATTACACAATCTAATTGGTCAATCATGCTCCGGTGACTGCCACCTTTGGTGACAAACACATTTATTCAAAAAAAAACAGAAAAAAATATTAAAAAATATTTGATACTATAAATTCTTAAAATAGCATATACAGAGCTATTATTTTAAAAATGCATTCCTAAAAATAGTATAGGTGGTTTCAAAATAACATCATGCATATTTCAAAGTAGTGCGTATCTTGAAGAGCAAGTATTGGTATTTACCTAGGACCCTGGACATCTCTTATATAGGGTATAACTCAATTTTGATCTAATTTGCTAAAAATGACAAAACTATATTTACTTAAATAACTTCTGACCTAGTAATCAGAATTGAATAAACTTTTTTATTAGATGTGCATTACTAAGAGCTTTATTTTAAAAAAAAGTTCATTCAAATTGGACTACTAAATACCAAAATAATTGCCAAAAACTGTTTTTTTGCTTCTTAAATTTCAGGGGTTTTTGCTAAAAAAATAAAGTATAATCTCTGTACTAGATATCTAGGGACCTATTTATCTGATATTTATTTATCTGTTTATAACTAGTAACAATTAGATTCTAGAAATAATACTTTATCTCAAAATAATGTATATAAGTTAGAAATAATAAAGTTTCTATGTTCAGAATCTAAGAACCTAGTTTTAGAACCTGGTTCTTAAAATCCAGGTTCCAATTTTGAAACCTAGGTTTATAATAGGTTTTTAGGTTCATGGTAGGTTCTTAGGTTCTTAGTTTCTTAAATTTATAATAGATTTTAGGTTTTTAGGTTCAATTCAGGTTTAGGAACCAGGTTTTGAACCCAGTTTTTGGAACTTTTTAAAAACCACATATGCTCCAATTTTTGGAATTTATAAGAAAAGCTTATTTTTTTAAAACTTTAAAGCTAAATAATTTTTAATCTACTGGTCCATTTTAAATGATTTTACTACCAAACTGTTCATCTTCTTAAGACAATTCCAATGAGCTAAAATTATAAAAATCCAATTATAGATAACGCATCTGAAATTGGTTTGACATAGATCAAACCAATTTCAGGTGTATCACCTTTTGACAGTGCATTTTCTCATGATCCCGTAATTGGATTTATATAATTTTGGGCTTGTTGGAATCATCTCAAAGAGATGAACATTTTGGTAGTAAAATCATTTAAATGGACCAGTAGATCAAAAATTATATAGCTTTAAAGTTTTAAAAAAATAAGCTTTTTTTATAAATTCCAAAAATTGGAGTATATGAGGTTTTTAGATTTTTGAAATGGAACCTAAAGGTTTCAAACCAAAAACTAAACCTAAACCTAGAGCTTCGATCCTACATTTTTTGGGCCATTTAGATTAAATTTGAATTCTATTTTACACATCCGGTTAAATTCGAATATAATCTGAATTGAGTAAATTTGGATTCAATCCGTAAAAAAGTATAGAGGTACGTGCAGAAATTACTTCATATAGAATAAAATTATTTAACGCATTTAAGATAAGCTAAACACATCAGTAACCTGCTTATTTCAGGTGTGTATAGTTGCAATTAGGTACATATTATTCTATTATTTCTTTGAATGAACTTTTTAAATTTCCCGCACCATATGTACAATAAATATGTACTAAGGTAGTAACTCAATTAAATTTACTATGATCAGATTTTAATTGATGAAATTAAAATAATCGATTAAAATATGATCTTACTTTATTTAATTATAAAGAATGCTCAAATTTCTAAAAGATGCGCCCACTTCTTTTTCGATTTTTTTTAGCTAAAAACTCTTCGCCAAAGTACAGTTACGCTTGATTTTTTTGCAAGAATACTATTAAACTTTGGACTTGTATTGTTGAGGTCTAATTTTTTTCACTTTAATTAAATTTTTTCAAATTTTATATGTTAATAGAAAATTCTAAAGCGAAACTTTATTCTTCAACATTTAATAAAGCTCTTGTAAAATTTCTAGGTAATTACTTGGGTTTTCGATAAGCAGTATCATTTTAAAATTTATTAATTAATGTTTTAGGTCTTACGATTTTGTATTTTCGGCACTATGAATTTACTGAAAGTATTTCAGTACGCCAAAAAAACACATTCTGAGCCAACTCTCGGTTCCAGAAATTAACTTCGAACCTTCGGCTTGCAAATAACTAGCATAATTTAATCAAGTTCTTTCATCCTTAGGGGAGTAACAAAAATCAGGTGATTTTTTAGGGGGGGAGAGGGGTAAAAAAAGTTAAAATTATATATAAGAACCTGATTATTTATATATTAAGAAAGAGGGGGGGTAGGCCTCTGATAAAAAATAATCAGGTGATTAATGACACTGCCCTTATCAGTATATTGGTCAGTTGAACCGATTTCTCTGTAATGTCATTATATTATATTTTATAGGATTATTTTTAATAACTTTGTTATTAATTTCTAGGATTTAGTTTGACAGAAGGCTTTAGTCCAGGACGGGGAATAGACCAAGGGGAAGTAATCTCCCCGCTCCTTTGGAGGATTTACTTTGACCCATTACTATGCAAACTTCACAAGTATAAACAGGGAGCTAAAGCAAGACTAGAGTGGCCAATAGAAATAACTCAGGGAAAAAAAGAAAAAAAGGAAATTCGGGTCGCAGGCCTGGCTTATGCAGATGATACTGCTCTAATGACAAACTCTAAAACAAGTATGCAAACCCTAGTTAACACCGTAGAATCCTTCTTTCGACTAAACAACATCGAGATAAACAGAAAAAAAACAGAATTACTAGTGATAAATGGAAAAAACAAAATAGAAGAAAAAGCGATCTTTATTAAAGAAGGAAAGGAAAAAATTTTAGCAAAAAAGAAGAAAGAACTTGTTCGTTACCTTGGGGTCTGGCTGACAGCAGCAGACCCAAAAAAATCGATTAAGAAAAGACTTGAAATAGAAATTAAGCAAATGGCCAATCTGCTTAATAGGAAAAGAATCTCAATTGAACATATAAGATATATAAATAATATGGTTATACTACCCAGAGCTGAATATAAGTTAAATACAGTAATTTTATCTAAGGAAGAATGTGACAAACTACACCAACCAATAATAAGGATAGCAAAGTGGAAAGCAGAACTGGCCTCAACTGCTTCAAATTCCATTCCTCTACAAAGTGATTGGGGGAATTAACTCTCTATGGTAGCGGCATATAGAGCATATGATCACAGAATGGGTAATAAGAATAAACAATCCAAATCTCGTAGGTGACCTTGCCAGAATGAGGCTTAGAGACGCTCAACTCCTATTAAGGTCTACAGTACCCATATGGACCTTAAACAGTAACGAAATTAAAAAGATCAATTGGAAAAACAATTTGAATGCGAGCATTTTATTAACAGCAAAGGGTATGGGTATTAGTATCCAAAATTCCAAATGGGAAAAAGACTGGACCATTAATGCACACGGTGAAGCCAGCATAGAGATAAAAAACCTACTATCTAAAAAAGATTTTGAAAAAGGCACCCACGCACTTTGTGAATTGAACCTATGGTTCGTTGAGCAGTTAATTACAAGACAGGATAATACAATGCTTACATGGCAACAAATTAAAAGGATTCGTGGATTAGAAACAAAAGGAAAAACACCCGTATGGTATAAAAAATTAGAGGAAACAATATTAGAAGACCGAATATCCCGAAGAATCAAAGAAAGCTATGCTCAACAAGAGGAGATAAATGAATCCCAAATCAAGCCAAAAAAGAGAAAAATGTCACACAAAAGATCAAAGAGAGAATGGGTGATTGGACAGAGAAAGAATAATATGGGATCATTTCTCGGAAAGGTGGAAAAAAAATTTCCAAATAAAAAGTTGCACATTTTAGAATAGGAGAAAAACAAAGAGAATTTGGTACTTGACAACCCATCGAGTTCAAGCATAACTCCTACAAATAAGATCCTCAAAATGAGAAAAAATGAAGTAGAAGACGTAAGTCCATGGGTAAAGAGGAAAAACGAAGGAGGATGGATCACAGCGATTGGCCTTAAACACCTTAAAAATATGATAGCTCCTGAAAAGAAGACTAGAAGAAAAAAGGAATCCGTAGTAGAACATGTGACTCTTGCAGGAAGTTGGGACGTATACCTGATTCAAGATCTAGTAAAAAATAGGGAAAAACAACGAAAGCTCATGCAGGCACTAGAGAATAACCAGGTGTACAATGAAATAACTTACTATACTGATGGCTCACTCGGAGGAGGAGATACAGAGGATCACAAAGCAGGGTATGGAATAATTCAAGTAGATAGTAAGGGTGCAATAGTCAGAGAACTTAAAGGCAGAATCCAAGAGTAGTTTTCTTCAACAAGATCAGAACTTATGGCAATCCTGGAAGCGACTCTGATAACCCCAAGCAACAGCAAAATAGACATTTTCACTGACAGTCAAGTAGCGATCCACATAATTAAAAAAAGCTGGGAAATTAAGAGCACAAGAAGCTGGTGCAAAATAAAAAACCCGGGCATTCTAGGAACAATTGTTAAAATACTAGACACAAAGAATGTAGATTTACAACTTCACAAAGTAAAAGCACACGTGGGAAATATGCTAAACGACCTAGCAGATAGGGCAGCAAAAGAAGGTGCACAAGAAAGAGAAATAATCTCGATCGACGTAAAAGAGATTAAAGGAATAGTGCAAAGACCTACCTGGAACAATATCACAATCGAAACCCTAATCCGTAGCTTTCTCAAAACGCTTACACAAACTTTCCACAAAGTGGACTGGCTCTTTATGCAAAATACAAAGGACAAGATTCATCAAAGAAAAGCAGAAAGTCAAGACTGGAAGATATTCCGAAATCTGTGGAAGAAGGAAAGAAAAGAAAAAGCATGTTTCTTCAGAGTGAATAAGAATTGGGTTTCAGATTAAAGAGCTTAAGCGGTTTGCTGCCCACACTAAGTCTACGCAAAAGAAACTGAGAAGATCTCTACCAAACGGCAATATGCAGAAAATGTAAAAAAAAAGAAGAGGACTTCGAGCACTTAACAACCTGTGAAGTTGACAGAGCATTTTGGTCTGAAAAAGAGAAGTCGATAGTAAAGGAAATCTGGTCAATTTTAAATACGTCGATTAAGAAGAAACTGTCGATTGACTACTTGGACACAACGTTAACAGGAGGAGAAGAGGCAATCAGATGTATGAGAAGAAACTATCTGGCACGAGGGCTAATTGAAACAGATATTAAAAATTAACTCCTGCAAACAGGGATCGCTAATAAAGCAGCAGAGTCAATCATATTAGAATGGTGGGATAAATGGCATAGTGTTTTTCAAAAAGAGATCTGGCTCCAACGCTGCGATGAAGTTGCAAAATGGAAAAAGGAGTTGGAAATCGATTTGGGAAAAAAAAGAAGAAGAAGGAAGAAAGCGAATCTAAAAGGAAGAAAGTCAAAGGAGTAAAGGTCTCAGATAAAGAAAAAGACACACCCTTGAAAGCGGAAGAAGAATCTAGAAGACAGAAGGTACCAGATAAGAGGTGGGATAAGTTCAAGGAAATAATGGTTTGGGTAACAGAAGAGGTAGAAAAATGGGTAAGGACCAGAAGTTGGTCCAGGTGGAATAAAAATTAAAAAGATCATGACAGGCTGTAGATCCAGGCCGATGAACTGCGGATTTAATATCTGAGGTAGATATTAAAAAAGGGGCAAGGTCAATTCTACTTTGGCAGGTCGCACATAGGTACCAAATGGCAACCGGGTGAGCCACACTTTAGTTTAAAATAGCATAGCTATAAATAGAACACATGTATTAAAAATACAATTTCTATATTATAAAATAAAGTTGTGACATGATCGTCAAAAAAAAAAAAAAAAAATTTCTAGGATTTTAGCTTCTAGTTCTCCAAAAAGCCGTTCGGCATTTTGAGTTTTGAGATTAGTGCGATTAAATACTTGGGTTAATTGGTTCAAACTGGCTTCTTCCTGGCGGCTAATTTGCTCTTGGAGGTCTTGTTTTTGTTCTACTTCGGTTTTTAACTGGCGAATAGCTTCAGCTTTTTCGCTTAATTCTTTGCTAATCTCCACTAAATCGTTCGTGTGAAAACCAACCAAACTTTACAGCAAACTCAAACTGCTTTAGCTACAGCTCAAACTGAACGAGATGCTCGTCCTAATATTACTAAACAACAAAACTTCGTTGGGTTCTTTATCTTTTAAGAATTCTTGGAGGGAGGATTTGCCAATGAAAGTTGGAAATTCTGGTTTTACCTTTTTTTCTGGTTTGTCCCCTTCTTTGGCTGGTGGGTTTCTTCAAATAAATCCTTAAATAAGCCTTCTACTTTTTTGCTAATGTTATAGTCCTTAAAGTTCAATCATTTAGTGATAGTGGCTATATCTTTGGTTTAATATAAACTACTATAAAACTAACCTCTAATCTTAACTCTTAACTTTAAAAAATAAGGTGACTTGTCAATTTTTTTATACTATCATATATATTTCATTTCGGAAATAGCTTTTAAGTTTGAAATTCTTTAACGATTTGAACCAAAATTTTAAATTCGTTCAAATCGACCTAATACATAGTCATCTGGTCATGAGTCATTTTCCTGACCGGCAATAACAGTTTTAAAAATTCAGCAGTATTACCAGCCTCAGATAATAACAATAATGCATGTTTATCCAAATTCCTAAAATAATACAGAGTTTTTGATAATCGATAACTGTCTAACGTGTATGTAACGTATCAGGAGTGTGTCGAATGTGACCCGAGTTTACATGAGGAGAACATCCTCCTGCAGCAGGAGAACAATATCTCTTTTGTTTTCAGCAGTTATCATAACAGCGTCTAGAATTACAATTCGGATAATCCTTATCCTTGATCCAATATATATTACGGATCTATTCGTTTAAAATTAATGAATCCGGATATCCAAATTTAATCCGAATTGTCAGATCTATCTGAATTGAACGGATACAGATCGAAGCACTACCTAAACCAACCTAATCTTCCCTAATATAAGCATATTTAAAATAATGCATATATAGTCAAAATAGCAGATGCCTGCTATTTTGAGAATTTATAGTAGTACAAAAAAATAATAAAAAACTGAATAGCAGGTTTTATAATACTATATAAAGAAAAAATAATATTGAACAGTTCTGATAAAGTTAATAAGAGCTAGTTAATAATTTTTCAACAAATTTTTTAATAAGTTAAAGAGCTCAAAAAGAAAACAAATCTATGCTATAGCAAATCATATTTAGATATCTTGGTAAAGGCACTGACATTTATTAGGTAATATTTTAGGGGGTAAAGGTAGTGATGCGAACGGCTAGAGCTGAGCCATGAGCCGAACGGCTAAGCCGAGCTGATCATCGGCTCGGCTTTGGGTCTACTAATAAGGTATCAGCTCCAAAAATGGCTTGGCTAAGACCTTAAAGCCGATCGTTGGCTCGGCTATGGGTCTACTTATAAAGTATTTGCTCCTATTGGCCAATAGTAGATAATCTAATATCGTGTGTTCAACCTTATCTATAAGGGAGATTGGCTTATAAATAGCTCAGCTTGAGGGAGATAGGCTTATAAATGGCTTGGCTCTGGATGTAGAGCCGAAGGATCAGCTTAGCTTAGTAAATGTTAGCCATGAGCCGAGCCGAGCCGAGTTGTTCGCATCACTAGGTAGAGGGTCAAGAAAAATCTTACCTTAGTTAAATTTGATTGGCTAAAATTATATTTATAGATCTTACCTGGGGGTGGGGGTAAGCCCCTATAGTAAATGGATATTAGATAATAAATATTAGCGCCCTAATCAAATAAGGTTTTATTATAAAAAAAAATAGAAAATACAATATAACTTGTAGTTTTTAAAGTAGTTAGCTGCTTGTATCTTATACAATAAAGACAGAATTGCCAAAAAAAGGGTCGTCTAAAGCTATGTACTCACGTGGCATTTTTGTGTAAATCAACCAAACAGAGTCATGAAATTTTGTTTATACAGATCAGTCTGAAGAAGTCAAAAAACCAAAAAAACGCAAAAACATAAAAAACAGCATTCTAAACCTATCTTGAACTATTAATAAAAAATGTCAGGAAGGTAATTTTATCTATATTGTTTTTTAGCTCTAACCCTGACCCTAATGCTAAATAGTCTCTGATACAAATTTTACCTAAATTTTCAAAAAATCGTGTAGGTACATAGCTTTAGCCATCCCCCAAAAAAGTAATACCATATCTGATATGTTTTCAAAAATAAGCTAATTTTTTTGAGCCAAAAATTACATGAAAAATATAAGATTGCTTACTTTTGAATTATTGAATTTTTTAAAAAATTAAAAAACATACTAATAAGGGCCATGACATATATTATGTAATATCATTTTATCATAGAGCTACCCCCTCCCCCCTACATAAGACCAATTAGCCAATCAAATTGTATAATTAGTCTTATGTAAAAATTTTTTGACCCCCCTTTAGGATATTACATAATATCTGTCACTGCCCTAAAAAGTTGTCTGAATAAAGATAAATTTTTACTATAAGTGTATTTTGATGTCCTAAACTAGTTTACTTAATAGCACTTTTGAAATTTTACTTAGTAAAATTTAGACTTTTATATATAACAATTTCTAACAGATTTTTTGAAATTTTTGAAAAAAAATCAGAAATAGCTTATTTTTGGAGTAGCTTATTTTTGAGAATATTTGGTAGTAGATAAAATATATGGCTGAGTTTTAGATTATTTATTTACTATAAAATAAATTTAAAATTGTAGGTAGTTTATATTTATAAAGATTAAAAAAAAATAGTAGTTTTTATTTTAAACAAAATATAATATAGGGGTGTGGTGACTTAAAGAAGTTAGTAAGTTGTCACCCCAAGTGGCAGGTCTAGGGTTCAAATCCCACTGGCGACGCTTTTGAAAAATAGATCTGTGTTCTGGTAATCGTTTCCTGTTGATTGGTTGGGTACATCACCTGTAGTCCTTGGTAACCATCTTGAATAGGAGCTTTCGAGCGAAGTTGTGCCTTGTGACACAGATAAATCTAAGGAACTAGGGAAATAGAAACCCATTTGGCAAGACCTAAGTAAGAAAGTAGCAAAGATCTTTGATGGTGCTACCAAAACTGGAATATTGGACTAGAGCCGAAGAACCGGACGTCGACCTTAGGGACAAGGTCTACCAACCTGGCCGCCGCATCGGGTACTGGAGAAAAAGGACCTATGTTATAGGACAGATCCAGGATGTAGGTGAGATTTTCCGGGTCACGTGCAAATCAACATTCCGAGCTAATCTCGGAATAGATGTCCGTCACGGGATGATCGTCGCGTTGTACTGCTTTTTTTTTTGCGATATACTATCGCGTAAATAAAATCTTGACTAATCTTCTCCCGACACATATTTCATAACCATTAAATAATTTCCGGTTTTAGGATCTTGGGATAGCCCATAACAAATTAAGGAAAATGGAGTTTATATTGATGGAACTTTGAGGAGTGGCGGACACTCTCAAGCCTTATTGTAACCAGGAGATTTTGTTCGAGAAGAAAGTTTAAACCCACTAGAGATGTTAAGAGAAGTAAGATATTAAATCATTATTATATTGTATAATTATTTAATTTATATTTATATAACTATAAATATTTAAAAAGTTTATAGACGACATGCAATTAAATAATAGAAACTTTAAAGTATATGGACTAACCCAAAACATCACAACAAATGAATATATGACAGTATTCGATGAATTTGGTTCCATAAGAAAAAGTGAGAATGGAAAATGTGCAAATTGCAAACGACATAACACATCTTATAACATGTGACCCTCAGAAGACAATACAAGGATGGACGAGCGGAAATAAGAATGTTGATGATTGTATTAAGGAATTTCAACTCAAAGCAACAAAGTATGAAAATGTAATTGAATAAATTCCTTTTAATAAAATTAGATAACATTCAAAAGGTTGGGAATAGATTTTCAGCAAACTGGCTAGATGGTATACGAATAATTTTACGTATATATGATGACAAGGGAAATTTGTGGAAATGCACACAATCACGTATACTACCACATAAAGTAGAGCTTAAAATATTATATGGTTTTCAAAACTCATTAAAAGAAGTAAGTTTTTTATTTATTGAATATAGTTTTATTTTATTTAAGAATTTATTCATGTTCTGTTTATTATATAAGTTTAAAGATCTCATGCGACATAAGAGTGGTAAACTTAAAGTATATGAACTAACTCAACACACCACAAAAAATGAGTATATGCTAGTACTTGATGAATTCGGTTTTGAAAGACATTGGAATAACGGAAATGCGCAAACTGCAACTTATATAACACATCAAGTACTTGGTGTTGGACGTGTGACCCTCAGAAAACGACACAAAAATAGATAAGCGGAGTTAAGAATATCGATGATTATATTAGAAGAATTTCAACTTAAAGCTACGAAATATGAGAATGTAATCGAATGGATTCCTTTTAATAGATTAGATAATGTTCAAAATATTGGTAATAAGTTTTCAGCAACATGGTTAGATGGAAAGTGATGTGTGGATAAAGATGGGCTGAAAAAGGAACATACACAATCATGTACATCATCATATAAAGTGGATCAGAATTTATTAAATATTTTAAAAAAAGTAAGTTATATTATTTTATTGTATATAGATTATTTATTAATAAAGTTATATGCTTAATTTCTATAATACATATTATAAATATTTTATAGTTTAAAAATCATTTGCAATTTGAAAATGAAAGCGTCCTTGATTAGCTCAAATCAGAAACGCAGGATTGGTGTAAGGGGTAGTTATACGGGGTTAGATAGTTGCGCAGGATTAATGTAAGAGATGCGTGGTTTAGGGTTAGAATTAGTGTAGTGTTTAGGTAGTATAGAAATGGTTTATGTAAATATGTAATTATGAAATAAATTATAAAATAAAGATAATAATTTAAAACGAATTAATAAAAAAAAAGAATGATTTAAAAAAAAATGACGATTTTAATTCTTACCGGAGGCCGGGTCTGCTACTTCTCAAAATGGCTTTAGTAAATAGCGTTTAAAGTACTAAAAGACCCAGAATCTAACTATAATTTGCACCCTACTTTAATCTAAAGTCTAATTTCAACTTAGATAATACGCTACCGGCGAAATTCATTTCCAGTGATTTCTAAATTATCATTCAAAAAAAAATTATTAATTAAATAAAAAATAAAGATAAAAAATTAAAAAAAATATTATATAATGTATTCAAAGCTAAAATAAATAAAAAAAATGTATTCATTAGAGAAAAAGAACTTTGTACGTACAATTTTTCAGCCAAAATTCTCGTGATCTTGTGATTGAATCTGCTAATTCCCCAAAGTTAGAATGCAAGTTTTGTTCCCACAATGGGAACAAAATTTGCATTCGAACTTTGGAGAATTAGTAAAATTCCAAACTGTGATCGCAATGCAGATTCAATTACAAGATCACAAGAATTTTGGCTGAAAAATTGTATGTACAAAGTTCTTTTTCTCTAAAGAATACATTATATAATCTTTTTTTTTATTTTTTTTATTTTTTTAATTAATTATTTTTTTTTGAATTATGATATCACCGGAGATGAATTTCACCGGTAGATATTTTCGATTATTATATTATCTTAGGATTATAAAGTTAAAATTAGACTTTAGAATAAGGTAGAGTGCAAATTATAGTTATATTCTAGGTCTTTTAGTACTTTAAACACCATTTACTAAAGCCATTCTTAAAAAGTAGCAGACCCAGTAAAATTCACCTCCGGTAAGAATTAAAATCGTTCTTTTTTTTTTAAATCATTCTTTTTTTTTTTTTAATTTGTTTTAAATTATTTTCTTTATTATATTTATTTCATAATTACATATTTACATAAACACTACATAAACCATTTTTATACTACCTAAGCACCACACTAATTCTAACCCTAAACCACGCATCTTTTATATTAATCCTGCGCAACTATCTAACCCCATATAATTACTACACCAATCCCGCGTTTCTGACTAACCCTAACCTAACCTCGTTCTAAGTCCAGCTACTATTTCTTTTTCGGAAAGTTTCAACCTCTCTTTTTCTCCTAATTCTCAATATCTTTCTCTTTTACTCCATTTTCTAAGCCTAAAAACACGATATAAATGACTTTTAGTAAATACAAAATGACACGGCATACAGCACAACACTAGCAAATACAACACAATATGGTGATACAATACACGAAAAGAAGGCACTAGCACGAGCGACGAAAAGAAGCACCAGTAAACGACGACACCAACGACGAAAAGAAGCACAAGTCCACGACTCCAGACGACGATACCTAAAAAAAAGATATATAAACAAAAAAAAGATGTATAAATACAAATATGTATAATTTGTGTAACTGGGAAAGCAGATTTGACCGATCTTGATCGGGGAGTAATCGGAGGCCGGGTTTTCACGTGACCCGGAAAATCTCACCTACATCCTGTATCTGTCATGTTATAGAAGTAGGTACCAGGTAGAGAAAAACCATAATGGCACCTAATGCCGAGTAGATCAACCCTTCCGGGCCAACTGAATTAGAAGTCTGGGAAGTATCGGTGAAAGACCGATAGGAAAGTGATGGTCGGTACTGGGGTTGAAGCGAACCTTACAAGGGCAGAAGTAGGTAATGGTAGCGGTTAGGTATCCCCTGACTGCAAGTTGCTTGCCTTGGTGAGTGCGTAAGTTACTGAAGTATAGGTAATACCTGTGTGGGACAGGGACTGCTCTACCAAGTGTACCGCGAGAATAAATTAGTCCTAAGGGGATGTAGTTAGCATCTGGAACTGTCTTCGACTAACTAATGTATCGGAGGACTGTACCAGTGATCCAAGTAGAATTGACATGCGAAGCTTGGACCAGAGGGTTTAAATAGGCAATCCCCTAGTTGGGTTGTAGGTATGGCAACTAGTGTAGAACCTTCGGGCGGACTACTTAAATTAGACAACCAAAAGTTGTACGTGTGGCTAGTTGTACTCTCATTTAATGTAACAATTGTGGGCACCCAAAGAGGCGCCCTTGATCCACAAGCTTGATTAAATAAACTCTCACCCAAAGCGGGAACTTTGACATAAAAAAAAAAAAACAAAATATAATATTAAAAAAGGTTTATTTATTATATAACAAAAAATCTAACTAGACAAAAAAAAATAAAGGGAGTAACAAAAATCAGGTGATTTTTTAGGGGGGAGGGGGGTAAAAAAAGTTGAAATTATATATAAGAACCTGACTATTTATATATTGAGGAAGAGGGAGGGGGGGTAGGCCTCTGATAAAAAATAATCAGGTGATTAATGACACTGCCCTAACAAAAACTATATACAATTAGAGATATTAAACAGTTTAACTAGCATTTGGACCACAATGTGGGTCAAATATAGTACTCCAACAAACAATATTTTAACTATTCAAATCTAGATGAGTTTTGACCACTCTAGTAGATTTAGATTGCAGATAAACTAGTCTGGGCTTCTATTCTTGTATATAATTTATATGTATTTGTCTTTGTATAATTTAAGTTGTTTATATATATGTAACTACTTATATAAATTACCAAATAAAAATACAAACAAGACCTCATCTTAAAAAAAAAAATAATAATAAATTAAACAGTTTAATTTGATTCCAAAATCAAATCAAATCAAATTAAACTATTAATATTTTTATACAGTATGAAGCAATAAAAAATATTCAATCTATATATATAAGTACCAATTTTTGGTATATTAATTAATTCTAATTGGACTAATTTTTGTATAATTGATTTTGATTGGTTAAAAATCTATATATATATATTTTCTATATTAAACACCAAAAACACCAATTTTTTGGACTTATATAAGCTTTGATCCCTTATAACTTTTTCAAAACAAAGAATAAAAAAAATCCTCTAAAGAAATATAGTTTTATTAAAAATTTATTAATTTGTTGAAGGTTTTTAATTTAGTATGTTTAAAAAAGTTATAATACTTTAAAGTTTTATTAATAAATATTGAATATGTTTTACTATCTAGTACTATACAAAAAAAATTACTTATACAAAAAACTTTACATTACAAACCAGATTTTTTATTATTAAAATTATATTATATTTATTTAGTAATTGAGATTATTGTTTTAAGTTTACTAAAATGTATCACTAATCACAATGATTTTCACTAATCAAATTTTTAAATTTTTGTTGTTTTGTTATTTTTTTAAAAAATACCTTCTAACTCAAAATTTTATCTATGAAACCATCTTTTTTTTAAAAAAAAAATTTTTTTAAAAAAAATTACTTGTGAAAATTTTACTACAGTTGTCCCTTGTTTATATCAACCTATTTGGACCACCATTATATTTATGTTGATATGATATTAATGAGAATTTATATTAAAGTTAATATATATGAGAGATTTTAATATATAAAAATTTATAAAAATTTGGTTTGTGGCTTAGGTTGATATTAATGAGGTTGATATTAATAAGGGTCAACTGTATATACTATGCCTTACCCTAACCCTTAACTATAAACTCTAACTTAATATTTATTAAATTCAATTTTTGTTTATTTTTTTTTGTTTATTTTTTATATTAATTTTCACATTACACTGCATACACTCATGAATTATCAATTAACTATTTTTACTATTGTAATAAAGTTAAAATTTTGTACACTATAATTCTGGTAAATTATCATAATTCTGGCCAAAATTATGAAATTTATATAAATATTAACCAATTATATAACTATTTTTGTATAAAATTTGGACACTATTTTTTTAAACTTGTTGGTTTAAGAAATTCCATAATATACAAGTTACTCTCGTTATAGTGAACTCTCGATATAGTGAAGACTAATTAAAATCTCGATATAGTGAAGTTGGACCCAAAGCCAGTCTATATAAAATTCTCTCGANTCTCGATATAGTGAAGACTAATTAAAATCTCGATATAGTGAAGTTGGACCCAAAGCCAGTCTATATAAAATTCTCTCGATATAGTGAATTTACTAATAAACTCTCGATATAGTGAATTTTTTAAAAATTTTTATTAATGGAACCGACCACTTCACTATAACGAGTTTGACTTGTATATGGTATATTTTAATAATAATAGTTTAGTATTTGGTTAATATATTTTTTTAGTTTAATTTGATCTATTTATCTTCTATCTATTTTCTAAATTTAGTTTTTACAATTAGTACTATTATAGATTAGCAACTTTTTTAAATAAAATATTTAGATTTTAATTCCTCTAATTTTTTAAATAAATACTTTAATTAAAAATATCTTAAAAACTTTTTTTATTTAAAACAAATTTCACATAGTGTTTATACCATGGTACTGTACTGTGATATTCGGAATTACTGTAAAAATGATATTCATCTACGTACGTACTGTACGTATCTGTACACGGGTATATACTAATTTATTGATTTACAACTTCGTGTAACATATAATTTGTCGAGCAAAAAAATAACAGTTTAAGGTTAGGGTAAAGTTAGCTTTAGGGTTAGAGGGTTTGTAATTTATACTAAAATTTTGCAAGGAATATTTCTTGTTAGAACTTCAAAAGCTATTTTATAATGGGATTTTTGAAATACTGTATCAATATTCCCGTGTACATACACATAGTGTACAAATAGAAATACTCTTATTTAAATTCTACTATTTTTTATAATTAATAATAATAAAAATAAAATCAAAATTTGTCAAATAAATACCAAAATATTTTGAAGTTTAAAAAAAATCAACATAATTTATATTTAATAAGCATTACAAAACTTTTGATAAAATTATTTTATTATTTGTAAATTTGAAACAACTTGGAATAATTTTAAATTTCATATCGACTTTCGTTAAATTTAGATTTAATTAACCTAATTATTTCGACGTAAGAAATTACCGGTTTTTTTTATAAAGCTAAGAGAAGCGATCCACTCTTTTAAGAAATCGAATTCCTAAATAACGTTCTGAGGTGCGCGTAAATAGATTTATTATAATAAAAATAAATAAAAGACTAATATTAGCTAAACCAATAAACCTTTCCATTAAAAGAGATGCATACATACATAGCTTTGTAGCTGAATTGTCAATTTACTTAACCGACACATTTAGGCAAATCTCATTGCAACAAATTTAACACTATAATGCAAACATTTCTCTTTAAAAAAAAAAAAAAAATATGGTTGAGAATATTTACTAATGAAAAGGTAATGCCATAGTGCACTGACCAAAAGACCCGAGGTCTAATACAAAATACCCAACAAAAAACTTACAAAAGTGGGTCAGTGTTGCATATACATATTCTGCACTTACAATAAACAGTCTAAAAATTTTAAACCTATATTTAATTAATAGAAGCCTCGTGTTTTGCACCGGGTATTTTGCAAGGGGGGATATTGAATTGAAAAGGGGGAACTTTGGTCAGTGCACTACGGTAATTAAAAAATTAAGATTATTTTAATTTACATGTTCATTATTACATTTATGTAAAGACAAAAAAAAAAAAAAATGCTGATACGTACATAATCAACATAAATCTACTTGTCAAATCAAATGTATAAAACAATTAACGCCACGACAATTGAGCATTGATAATGACCGTAGTTGGGTCCTGTGACTATTAAACAATTTTCTCTAATTAGCTAGTTATTTAATCTTCTAAGCCATTAAAAATAGGGTAAAGTCAGCTGTGGTATTATGTGTTTTTTTTATAAAATCCAAACAAAATAAAATCATCTCGTTTTATAAACCATATATGTAAATGGATGAATAAATTCTTGTTTTCAAATATGTGATAATATTAATCGAAAAAATCGAATACAAGAATATTACAATTTAAAGGTAAAAAATTATCACAAAAAGTAGAAACAATTATTTTAAAACTACTATAACGATGTAAATGTAATTATTAACAAACCCTAAAAACTAAGAGATCCAATAATAAATCCTTATCCACGATGCGCAGGTGTTGCCTTCTTCTTTCCTCCAAATTTTTTTGATAGCCAAGTTAAACCATTACCGTTTCTTAATCTTTCCATTTCACTTATTGCTTTATCAACTCCTATATCACGTGTCCTTGTTTGTATCTCTTTTATGATTTTTTTACGAGCGATTAATGTATCTTTGTTTTCACCTGCCCATTTATTCCCATAAACCTCTAATAATGTAATTATTGAAGGATTTCCATCTAGACCAACATTCCATTCATTCCAAACATCATAAACAGTATCGAGAGTATCTAATTCCGGAAGATTATGATATTTAGGTTTTTGTATTGAGCTTTGTGATATGTTTAACGGATTATTCATTTGATTAACTAAACTGTTAATAGGTGGATTATCCAAGGCAAGCGTCGATTCACCGAAAGAAATTGGCGAATTAATTGGAGGTCCATTAGCAGAATCTATTGGACTAGGAATAGATCCGTTAGAATTTATGGTCGCAGTACTTGGAGACCTTACAATGGGAGCACTTGTTAATGTTGTATCTAATAGCATATTAATTGAATTAACACCATGATGTTGTCTAATCATAGAATTATTATTGTTCATATTTTGTTCTGCCTGACTAGAAGACATTTCAGCTTGACAAGTACGATGAGCAGACGTTTCTGGTTGACTGTCTTGAAGAGGAGAAAGAACTGATTGGTTAGAAATATGAGCAGATATTCCGGATTGATTATTGTGATGAGATGAAATTCCAGGTTGATTATTGTGGTGAGGAGAAATTCCGGATTGATTATTATAATGAGTCGAGATTCCAGATTGACAATTATTATGAGAAATTAAAGATTGACCGTCGTGACGAGGAGAAATTAAAGGTTGACTTTCGTGATGAGGCGAAATTCCAGATTGACTAGAGTGGTGAGGCGAAACTCCAGATTGGATACTAGGATTATTGTTATGAGATGCACCAATATGAGTCGGTGGCAACGGTGAAGAATTGAAAGTATTTATAGCAGAACTATTATGGAAACTTGGGGTATGATTTGATGTAATTGGAGAATGAACAGAATTAATAGTATTATTAGATGCAATCATTGAGGGATTCACGATATAAGGTGAAGAATCTGTTGTTGATACATTATTATATTGGGAGCCTAAAGCACTCGAGTTGATGCCAGCATTTACAGCTAAATTCGATGCGACATTATTAATAATTGATGCTATTTGAGGAGCATAAGAAGTAGCAGCCAAATGTTGCAATTGGCTAGAATTTGTTGGTTCCGTGAATTGAGTTGAATTTGACGTCTGATGAATTTGTGAAACTGAATTATTAGATTCAGATTGATTAACCGCTGTAGTACTGTTAACATTCGCGTTATTATTGTTCGCAATAATTGGAGTTATTTGTGTTGGGAAACGAGTTATTTGTGGAGGCATTTCCCTGGTTTCAACAGTTACTGTAGCGGGATCCGATGAAACAGTATTACTTGTCACCGGAGAAATATCAGTGGTGACAGTTGTAGTAGTAGTAGAATTATTATCTGCATCCGTGTGAGTAATAGTAGTCATTTTGATCGTGATGATCGTACTTGTTGTAGTAGTAGAAGAACCAGGCTGTAAATTAGCTAGCTGATCCTGTAGGTTAGAATCTTGAGAAACTCCGGGCCGCGGTGAAGATGATGCATCTTGTTGTGGACCTCTTTGCGGAGGGGGATTCAACCTTGGTTCAGAAGGCATTGGTATACGTATTTCGGGGAGTGGTCTTTCTTGTACTCATAGGAAGACATTCATATGATTGGGTGATTTCCCGTGATATTTAACCAATCAAATGACATAATTTTTATCGTTATAATACTATTAGAAATTCCATATAAAAAAGCTTACAAATTAATAAATACAAATATTTAGAGAGTAGATATATACGCGTAAAGTGGGTAAATGTTATATTTATTACTATATAATGAACTCTAATCCATTAACAAATCTATATAAGACATAAACTAAACTCTAATTTACGGTTGACAAGTCCAAAAACCGACCAAATTTAAACCTAAACTCGGATCTTCTACTATTAAGAAACTTGAATCTATTCAAATTTATTTAATCTAAAGTAATAAAGTAGTTTTGGACGAAAGCATTTCTAGTTACCTTCATTTTACAGTATAATATTCGCGTGGTCAATAGATGTTGGTATATTTTTTCTTCTAAGTAAGTCAGAAGGTGGAATCTTTTTGGATTCTTTTGTATAGTGAAGATTAACGTTCGTTTAAAACTAAGAATAACTTTACGGCGATTTTTTATTAGTGAAACGTTATGTTCCTAAAAAGTATAATACTTTAATAAGTTACCCGGGCAATTAATGAATGTCGTCTGTTGTTCGTTGGTAAAGTATCTAGATTAATAACATCTCAACGCGATTGTCTATCTCGTGTTGGTCTATTACTTATCTCATGATGAAGTAGATCGTTATAAGTTTTAGATCGCGTTATCTTTCTTGTATTCATTGGCGTCTAATTAATTCTAAACCGAGGCCTAAATAGAAACGAGCTACCTTTGGTCTTTCAAAGCTTTGGTATACAGTCGAAGTCAGCGTGATATCAAACTAAAATAGTTACACGTGAAGAACCCTACCTTGGAAAGTATTGAAGCGATCCCTACAAATTCTTTAAATAACTATCGATAACAAAGGGAAGTGAAAAAAACAAGACTTTAGAGTGATCATTATACTAGTAAAATCAAACATTAATTAGGGTCGTATATGAAAGATTTTTATGAAAATTTGAATTTACTGTGGATAATATTAACTTTTGGTACGCTTTTTTCTTGAACTAGTATTGTGTACTTTAATGTAATAGAGCTATTTTTCTGATTTATACTATTTATAAGTAGTAAGGTAAGTATGGATATTATGGCGCAGCAAATAGAATCCGGCACAACACATGATCTATTGATCCAAATTAAATGATTTTGGTACGTCTCATCAAGACGAATCGAATGGTTTAATTTTCGGTCACAGGATCACAGGATCACAAGTTATGTATGCTACACAATTTTAAAGGGTAATGTGGCAATATCTTAATATCTAGTGATCAGATTTGGATGATTTTTACCATCAATTGATTCGTCTCAATGAGACAAATTGAATAATATAACAACCATTCAACAGTGATTGCTAGATATCAAGGTGTTAGTAGAAATCAAACAAATTGTTTCTAAGTAAAATTTTAGATTAAAATATTTTAACAACTATTAAACCAATTTTGATAAAAATTTAATTTTATATAGTTATAGATAAAATAAGAAAATTTCTATCAAGTTGGTTTAATGGTTAAGATATTTTAATCTAAAGTTAAAAAAAATTTACTAAAAATTATTTGCTTGGTTTTCTATTAACATCTCTATATTATCATTAGAAAAATATAATATTTAAGAGTAAATTTGGTATATATAGTAATCTATTAATGATTTTTATACTATTAGATTTGTTTTATTAAGACAAATCAAATACTATAGTACCAATATTTATTAATTTGATTAGAGTAGTAACAGATATTACGTAATATTCATTTACTATAAAGGTACTTTTTTATATAAGATAATTCTAATTAGTTGATTTAAAAAATTTTAAATGATTTTTTTGCATAAATTTATATATAAAATTAGGTGAGTTACTTATTTGATTTATAAGTAATAGCACTTATTAGAGACCATATGGGGTGTTCCAAGTTAAAAGGGCCCATTTTTACATATAGTTTATTTTGAGATAATTGAGTTTAATCATTTGTTTTGATTTTCGGACTGATCCGGGATTAATCAAATGTCACGATTTTGATTAGTTAAAGATAACAGGTGACTATCGGGTAATCTCGTGATGTGTTTGCCCTACGCAACCTCATGTAATTTTTCTTTTACATTATCTTGATTTTTTATTATGCAAATCGACTTTCCTTTATAATTGAAAAATGTCAATCATGTCAAAATTTAAATGAATCTAATAAAAACTCATTTTTCAAAAAATTGTAAAAATGGGCCCTTTTAACTTGGAACACCCCATATGGCCCAATTTTTGAAATTTATATAGTACATGACTAGTACATGACTAGTACATGACACCTAAAGACTAAATGTATAATTTGTTTTATTTTAAAAAAATTTATAATGAATCTTGATGTTTTATTGATTTCTTGTATTTTGATTAGTTAAAAATTTTTTTTAGTAGCTAAAATTTTATTAATTAATAAATTTTTAAAAATTAACTAATAAAAAAAACAAAAACATGTGACTTGTTTCATTTTTGTTAATTTTTTAACATATTATATAAAAATTAAGCATATTTGAAGTAGTAAAATCAAAAATATAAAATAATTATTTTTAAAATAAAGCTGCTAAGTTGTAGCAAATTAACATGGCTATAATTTACAGCTTCCTTTTTTTTATATCTTTTATATATCAAGAGCTATTAATTTTTGAAATTATTTTAGTTTTTAGGTATCGTGTACTATAAGTAAAGCATATTTTTTTAAAACTTCAAAGCTAAATAAAATCAGCCCATATACATGTCATATAGCTAATATTATTATTGAACCAAACCAACCTATACAAATATAATTTTAAAAATTAATATAAAATTATAGATACTTTAGTGATACTTTTAATAAACTAATCTTTTTTAATAATTTTGCTACTGAAATAATCACCTTGAGGGGATAATTTTATTGAGCCCAAAATTTCTAAAATTCAATTAAAGATTTTTGTATCATTTTTAATAAAATTTAATTAGTTTAACTAATCTAAATTTTATTAAAAATAATAACAATTTTGTGATCTTGTAAATAGATTTTGAAGATTTTGGGCTTGTTGAAGTTGTCTCTTCAAGCTGGTCATTTTTATAACAATATTATCAAAATTAGTCTAGTTTATCAAACTTATATGATTTTAAATTAATTTTAAAATTTGCTTTATATAGGTTATTTTGTTTAAATAATAATATCTTGTAACTATCAATTAAAATTATCTAATTTTATTACTATCTAACTCATCTTATTGTAACAAATCAAATAGTACCAAAATAGTGTAATTTGGAACAATAGTTCACAAGATAACATTAGAGATCTTAGTGTGCTAAATTACTGCTAAATTAGATACTATACTTAATAGAACTACTGTATGTATTTAAATAAATTTAATAAGTGATATATCTTAGAATTAAGTGAACAAAATTAGATGGGTTTGGTACTATTCAATTCATCTTGATAAAATAAATTGAATAGTACTAAAATTATTTAATTCAAATTGATATATTATATAAAATTTAAGAAATTGCTATTCATACTATGAATTTTTGCTATTCACATTATGGCAGTGTTGTTATTGGACATGTTCAATTGGACACGTCCAATTGGACAGGGCTAATTGGACATAAGGCTAAAAAGGCTAATAAATTTGGATTGGACTTTATAAGTCCAATTGGCCTTAAGTAAAAAAATGCTAACTCTAATAATATAATACTAAAAAAGATATTAAAAATATAAATACTATAATTAATTAAAGCAATTCTTGCTAATAATTTACTATATAAATTCAGATAATAAAATTTGAATCAAGCAGACAAGTCTATCACAATAATAAATCTACTTTCTAGTTAAAACTTTTTTTTATTAATTAAAAATTGAGCTCTAATCTATTAATTTATGTACTTAAAAGAAACTTAAATCAATATAATAAAAATTTAAATGAGAAATTAATTAGTATATTATTTGATAATATTTAGTTAATTAAATAAAAAAGCTTCTAAAAATACTTAATTGAAGAGTTTTTAAAGTTATTAATATATATGGCTTATTTAAATACAATATTGCTTTAAAATTTCATTAATATTGTAGCTATATAATATAAAGTTTAAATACAGAATTTAAGTTTTATTATATTTAATGCATTGTATACCTTGAAATATTATATTTTACAGATCATAATTTAAAATAAAATTTATATTTTCTACTTAACTTCTAACCTTCTAAAACCAACAAATACTTGTTTATTATAACTTTACTTTAAAATTAACCCTAACCCTAACCCCTAACTCTAAAAATTGCATCCCAAAAAAAATTTAATTTTTAAGATTTTATATTATAATTTTATTTTAATCTGCTACATTAAATATTATTTTGTTTCTAGTATATACTTTATAATATTACATATTACTCTGTTTCTGGTATATGTGCTATAAGCCAAAAACAAATACTTATATATAAAAATATTACTTTCAACTTTTACTAATATGTATATTTTGAGTAAAAAAAGAATGATTACTTTTATTTTCTATTTTTATATATACAAAATTGACTGCAAATTAATTATTTTATAATTATCAAGTTATATAATATAAACTTCTTTTAACTTATTCAAAATTATTTATTTTTATGTATAATAACTAATATTATATACACAATATTAATTAAATTGATTATTTTCTATTCTACTTTTATGTTACTATCTAATTAATTCTACAGAGGTATACAACTAAACTATATAACCACAAGAAACAAATTTTTATCAAGGGTTGTTCTATAAATAACATATTCTAAATACTATTTCTTTTTATTAACCGATTTTTACTATATTATTATTTATATATTTTGTTAATAGGATATATATACAGTTAACTTTTTCTATTCTATTAAAAATGTTCTTTAAAGATTTTTATATGTAAAAATTTTTTTAGATTTGGTTCTCAAAGAGTTATTATTAGCTAATTTGAACTTTATAATAAATTTACAAATGTTCTAGAAGAATTTGTTTGGTTTAAAAAGAATTTAATAGTATTTGGATTAAAAAGAGTTGATCTGTATATATAATAACAATTTGATATTAATATTTATAAGCCAAATGTTCTTGATTTAAGACTCTAATAGTTGATTATATAATCTTAAAGATAGTTTGTGCTTTTTTCAAAGCTTATTTTCACAAGTTTATATAAAAATTATATATTTTAAATAGTCTGTGCAAAGTATTTTATTACAAATATATATATATTATTAATTATAAAGATATTTATTGAACAAGATATATATGTCCAATTAGCCCTAGCCTTTATGTCCAATTGGACATATAGCTAATTGGTCAATTGGACATGTGGACAACAACTAAGGTTAATTAGCCATTTGTCAATTAGCCATATGTCCAATTGGACATAAGGGCTAGGGCTAGTGATTTTTTATTGGACTTAAGGCTAGTAACAACACTGCATTATGGTATATATAGATCATCTCAATTTTGTTATTTAAATATTTTAACATTTAAAACCTTTATTAATATTATCTTTACAAGCTCTTGATAAATTTGATAAAAATTTTTTATTTGAATTCTATAGATTAGTAGAATTAAATAAAAAAAAATTTTATCAAATTTGGTCAAGAACTCATAGAAATATCTTTGATAAAAGTTTCTGTAAACAATTTCAATGCAGCTTTTTGTAATATTTTTTTGCTTTTTCAAAATAGCCCATAATTTGATAATAGTTTACAAATATTCTGTTATACTAACTTTTAATTAAACTTGTAGCGCATATTTTTGATTTGTAGAATCTCAATTTTTATAAAAAAATATTAGAAACTCATAGAGATATTGATGTTTTTATAAATTTAGATGCATATCGTTTTTGCAAATTTTTCACTCAACTTTAACTAATTCTAAAAGAATTTTTTTTAAATAAAACTTTAAAAATGCTACTAAGTAAATAGATTCCTTAAGTATTTAAGAGTCTACTATAAAAACATATGTGCGGATTTGTGAAATTGGGCTTTTTTTGTAGATCCCCCAAATTATAATAAACCAATTAGAATTATTAGATTTAGGCCACCAAAATCATAACATACTGGTATAACCACAAAAATGTGGGAACAGGAAGTGTTTTACTTTATTTGATATAAGTTGGTATACATGGTTATTATATTTTTTAGTATTCGTTTGCAATTTAAACTTTTCAAATTATAAAATGCACTACAGATTCATATATATATATATATATTGATATATTTTTTTTATATATATATTAGTTTTTTCTCTTTTTTTTATTAATCTACTTTTATATATGTGTAGGGTGTATTTTTTGGTGCCTGTTGATCTTACTTTCACTTGTCTTGTCTGTAGATATCATCGTAGTAGGAGTCGTCACTTAAGATGCCATCGTAGTAGGAGCCATTACTTATAGATGTTGTATTTGTAGATGTTATTGTCATAGGTGTAGTTGCTTGTATGCGTTGTTGCTTGTAGGTTTCAGAGGCTTCCTAAAAGGAAAATACATTCTGAATAACATGCAAAACATTTACTTTTTACAATTATCCTTATATTTTTTTAAAAAAATTTTGTCTTCAAAAATACCGTTCATAATTTATAGTATTAAGTAAGTCAAAAAAACTTATACTACAAAGAACGAAGGTACTAGTAAACCTCTGCACTAAGATTTAAAATCACTAACCAATAAATTTGCAAAGCCTATCATCAGGAAATTTTATATATAGATATTAATCGATATATAACAGTTAATCGTTTTATATCGATTAAAAAATAACGATATATATCGATTAACCGGTTAAAAATCGATATATGGAGTGCTCCGTATTAAAAGGGCCCATTTTTACA
>QKWP01000367.1:244793-261852 GCA_003550325.1 Gigaspora rosea | reverse complement strand
TAAAAAAAAAAAAAAAAAAAAAAGGCTGTTTTAAACGATCTTTACCCCCTCTCCCTTTTTTCTCTCCTCTCCCTTTTTCCCCCCTCTTTCTTTTTTTTTTCTCTTCCTTTTCTTCTCTTTCTCTTTTTTTCTCTCTTTCTTTCTTTTTCTTCTTTTTTTTTCTCTTTTTTTTTTCATCTTTTTTATATTTTGAATTGTTTCGAAATATTTTAGGACTGGGAAATCAAGCTGGATCAGTAGATCTGTATCCTGGATCATACCAAGGGTGCGTTTGACTAATATTTTCGAAATGTTTCGAAATGTTTCGATGATCATAGTACAAGATCAAATTAGATCTTTGTTTATTTTTTTTGTTTATAATTTAGAACTTTTATTACTTTTACATTGTTTTTTTATTTTGTTCGTTTCATTTTGTTTAGTTTCATTTAGTTTCATTTAGTTTCGTTTAGTTTCATTTTGTTTTTTCATTTTTTTCTTATATTTATTATTTTTTAATTTTTTTTATTTTATTTCTACAAAAACACCAACTCTAACTTTTGTTTGCAAAAAATCTAACAATCTTTCAAAACTATGCGCAAGCTAACTCAGCCTTCCGGCACATTGCAAGAACACACAACTAATTTCACCAACAACTTCTAAATTTCAAAAAACACTTCTTTAAAGAAATAAAGGTTTAGTTAATTCTTTATTTTTTTTTGTTTGACGTTTTTGCTCTTTTTGGTTTTGTTTTTTTTATTTTTTTTTATTAATTTATTTTATTTTGGCACTTTGTGAGAAAAATAACCTAGGCTTTTTCGACACTTTGCAAGCAAACCCAGACTTTTCTGGCACTTTGCAAGAACATATTCAACTTGATTTTGGCAATTTCTGACACGAACTTTACTTCAGAGAGATGGAGATTTGGGTTTATTTTTTTTATTTAGTTTGCTTACATTCTTTTTTTTTTGTTTGTTTTCTTTTTGCTTATTTCTTTAATTTTTATTTTTTTTATTTATTTCGGCGCTTTGCAAAAACCTTTGCCGATTTCTGAATTGCAAGAAACGAACACTTATTTCAGAAAAATAGAAATTTGGAACTTCATTTATTTTTTTATTTAGTTTGCTTACATTTTTGTTTTTGTTTGTTTTCTTTTTTTTACTTATTTTTTAATTTTATTTTATTTTATTTATTTCTTACTTCCTTCAGAACTTTGCAAGAAGCAACCTAACTTTTCCGGCACTTTACAAGAATACCAATTCTAACTTCTCCAATACTTTGCAAAAAGTAGCGAATATAAGCGAATATAAGCGAATATAATAGTTAAACCAAAAAAAGGAAATAATAGCAAACTGCAGAGTGAGAAAATAAGTGAATTAGATATGACGAAGTGCGAAAGTAGTCATTTTTATTTTTTTTTTTGTTATTTTTTTTTGGGTTTGTTTTTTTTTGGTTTTATTTTTTTTATCATTTTTTTATAATAATATATAATAAAATATGTAATATTTAAATATTAAATAATAATAATAAATAAAAAAATAAAATTTATATTAAATTGCAAAAACTTGCGAATATTGTATATTTAATTTAAAATATAATATATAATAATAATAAATAAATAAATAATTTTAGAAAACTTGCGAAAACTTGTGAAAACCTGTAAAACATTTAAAAATTTGCAAAAAGTATGATTATGTGAATATAATAATTATTAATTGATATCATATTCGATATATATCGATTAACCAGATATATATCGATTACTATCACTATCGATAGAAATCGACAGGGGTGTTGATCATTGATATATATCTTACTGGTTAGTAATCAATATATATCTATATATAAAATTTGCTGATATTATCACTCATGCTAAATAATTACTGAAATTAAATATTTTCGCCTATATCAATTATCATAAGTACATATATAAGATCATAAGTATTGTACATTAAGATCATAAGTATATACATAAAATAAAAAGAACACCTTCCTTGTTTCTTATTTATTTTGGTACTGGATTAAGATTATATGGGGTGTCTTCAATTAAAAGGGCCCATTTTTACATTTTTTTAAAAAATGAGTTTTCGTTAAATTCATATAAATTTTGACATGATTGACTTTTTTTAATTATAAATGAAAGTCGAATTACATAATAAAAAATCAAGATAATGTAAAAAGAAAAATTACATGAGGCTGCGTAGAGCCAACACGTCACGAGTTTACCCGATAGTCACCTGCCGTCTTTAACCAATCAATATCGTGAAATTTGATTGATCCCGGATCAGTCCGAAAATCAAAACAAATAATTAAACTCAAATATCTCAAAATAAAATATATGTAAAAATGGGCCCTTTTAATTGAAGACACTCCATATGCCGAAAATATTTTGGCTTGCCAAAACAATTTGGCAAATTCGACTAATAGAATAAATTTTTATATTTTTTTAGTACTCTGGTAAAACTGGGTACTGCACAAAAAATTCCAAAACCGCTAAATTATTGAAAAGAGATTGTAGTTTGGATTTTCTATACTGTACCTATGCTATACCTATGCCAACAATACCTATTTTCAGCAAAAAACCTTATGCTATTTATTTGACCGGTAATTATACATAGAGTAATCCATGTTAGTAGACCACCAAAAAAGGTGGTTGAATAAACCCTGTATAAGTAAATTAATTCCAAAGTATCTATTTTTAGCAGAAAACTTTATTATATCCATTTGACTGATAATTATGTATGGTGTGATCCATGTTAGTGGACCACCAAAAAAAGATGGTTAAATAAAACTTGAATAAGCGGCAATGGCGACATTGCTAGAATAGAAACAAAAAGAATTGAAATAAGTGATGCAAAAAGATGTGTTCAGTGGGTTTTTGCCTTATGAAGCTCAATTTCCAGTATTGCTAAAAAATAAATAGCATTACCAGAGGTTAAATTTCATGAGACAGCTTACTAAATACATGATATTATGAATATAGAATTTTGTTTTTTCACATCACACAAATTAATATATACATTAAAGTCATACATTGATTGAGAATAAAATATATAATCAAACAGTTTTCACTTTTATCATTTTCAACAAATAAATTGTTCTATAAAAATATTATTAAAAAAATTTTTTTTGACCCATTATCCTTATTTATTTATTTGTACATATCTAAAAAAACTAAGAAACAAGGCTCTAAGGCATTTTATGAATGACTTTAACGACTCACTTAACTGATATTTATTTTGTACAGTTAAGATGGCTCAACGACACACTGGTGGCTCCAAAAAGTACGATTTACAAATGATATCATTGTATTTTGCATAAAACCTACAAATAAATACAATACTTATAATATATGTAAGGCTTGTGATGATGCACTTGGCTGGGAGGAAGCTACAGTACAAATCATCTAAAAAAATGTGTCCATTTTCGTGCTAAACTAGGATCTCAGGAAGCGGTAGACATGTATTGTGGTAAGACAGATAATGAAGTGGAACAGACCTCACAAACTTCAAAAAAATGTTATAATATTAAAATTACTGATAGATCAGGTAAAAGTCAACTATACCTTCTTAAATGCATGCACTATAAATGCGCGCATTATATAAATCCTTTTTAAATGTAAAGTATAGTTTGGTTCTAGTTTATAAGAACCTATTCTCTTTTTTGTATTAAATAGATAACAATACTTACACAAGTAATATATCTTACTTATATCTTCCAATGTTTCTTCTTCGACCACGCATTCAATATCCAAAAAGCTAGGAAAAAAATTGCCACATTCTTTGTCAAATATTATTATTAGAAATATTACTGCAAAAGAGAGACCTAAATTTGAACAGTTATTACTTTAGATGACTATATCTAATGGATGGGGCTTTCAATGGACAGCAAATCCAGCAACACGAAAGTTTTTTGAGTTTTTGAACCTATTGCTTACTCTTCCTAGTCGTCATGCTTTGTCTAATCATATCCTTGAAAATAAAAAAAATGTTGTTATAATATCACATGATCAAAAATTAAAAAATAGTGCTAGAGTCACCTTAGCATTTGACAGGTGGAAAAATATTTTAAAGCAACATATTTTTGGCTCACTTTTTATTTTATTAATAGTGGAAGTTCAGACAACTGGGCAACTAATATAAGTTCAGAAAGAGAATGGATGATTAATATTATTCCTAAAATTGAAAAAATGATCAGAGATGCATCAAATATCGAAGCAAAACTATTACAATTGTATCTGATAGTGCACTAGCATATGCTGCTACTAGACAAATAGATTTTTTAATCAGTTTTTTTTTTATTTTATCTTATTTTTTTTTTTTTGGTTGATGTATCTGAAATAGGCGCCGATTACGACTAAAATATCCAGAAATTGTTTTTCTTTCTTGCTTCGCTCATCAATGCAACCTTGCTATGGGTGAAATTTTCAAGAAATCTACTAAATTCAGAACTACAATGAAACAAGCTATAAAATAAAAATTACTAGTTATTTTAAACATGCTATTAATTCATATTTTATTGGAGACATACAAAAAAAAATATATTCGAAATATATAACCTTAGCTTGTCCAAATGATACCTGTTGGAATTTTTATTGTAACTGTTTTAAAAGTTTAATAAAATCTTGTCAAGCTTTAAGGGTTAGTATTTAGTACATATAATTTAATGAATTTTAATATATTAAAGCTTTTTTAAGACCTTAGCTACTACGCTTGAATCGGCTTTGAAATTTTCGACCCGTGACTCTGATAATGGGAGTGCAAAAAAATCATATAATTAGGGTTTACATAGATTATACCCTCTTCCCCTAGTGGTAGAACTATTGACCAATCAAATTTAACCTTTTATAATATTTAAAAAAACTCAAATATCTTTAACCCCACGATCGATAAAAGTCGCTATATAGTAAAGTCTAAATTTACTTAGCAAATCGATTAAAGTCGATTAAGTAAACTTATTTAGCAGGTCAAAATACACTTATTACAAAATTTTTATAAGAATTGGAGAACTTTTTATTAATTGACTTTTGAATTTTACGTTCAATAAAAAAATTAAAATTTTTTAAAAAAATATATTCAACAGGACCCCAAAATATACATAGATAGGTCAGGTTAATTATAGGGTTACTAAAAAAAGAAAGATCTGCAGAAAAAACTTTAAAAATAAGCAAAAAATTACTATAAATGGCAAAAATCTGCATAAAATTCTCAAAAATAAGCAAACTCATACCTGACCTATCTATGTATATTTCGGGGTCCTTATTCAACGAACGTAAAAATCAAAAGTTAAATAATAAAAATTTCTTCAATTTTAATAAAAATTTCAGAGTACAGTTAAAATCATAAGTATCCCACCCTCTCTAACTTTTTAAATTTAAAAGATACAGCTTTGAAACTTTCACAGTAAATAGTACTTTATAAATATAGATTAGTGAATTTTTTTTATAATTTTTTAATTACTACAACAAAAGTTAGATGAGAGCCAACTTTTTGATTAATTTTTTTTTAAAAAAATAAAAAAAAACAATTAAAATTAATCAAAAATTAATAAAAAATTAGGATTAAAATCAAAAATTTCAAAACTATAGTATGTTAAAATCAAGCATTTTTATAGTAGTGCCAAAAAATTTGAGTCAATTTGATGAGATAGTTGTTGAGAAATTAATTTTTTAATTTCGAATTTAAGTATTAAAAGGTATCATAGAAAAAAAGTTGCACGACTAGATTTTTATTAATTTTAATATAAAAAATAAATTGGGTGTGGCGACTTAGAGAAGTTGCCAGGTTGTCACTCCCCCAAGCGGCAGGTCAAAAGTTCGAATTCCACTGAAGACGTTTTGAAAAATAGGCCTGTGTTATGGTAACTGTGGCTCAAGATCGGTTGGGTAAAAATACCTGTAATCTGGATAATCAGAGAATTTAAATAGGCAATTCCCGTAGTTGGGTTGCAGGTATGGCAGCTAGTGTGGAACCTTAGGGCGGACCACTTAAATTAGACACCAAAAGTGTACGTGTGGCTAGTTGTATTCTCGTTACTGTTGTAAAGTTTATATATTTTAAAAATTCTAATAAAGCACTTGCCGGCGAGACTGCTAAAGTTAAAAAAAAAAAGTAAAAAAAAATATAGAAAATAAATTATTTTCTATATTAAAATTACCAAAACCTAGTCACACAACTTTTTTCTATAATACCTTTTAATACTTAAATTCGAAATTAAAAAATTAATTTCTCAACAATTATCTTATCAAATTGACTCAAATTTTTTGTCACTACTATAAAAATGCTTGAATTTTAACATACTATGGTTTTGAAATTTTTGATTTTAATCCTAATTTTTTATTAATTTTTGATTAATTTCAATTGTTTTTTTATTTTTTTAAAAAAAAATTAATCAAAAAGTTGGCTCTCATCTAACTTTGGTTGTAGTAATTAAAAAATTATAAAAAAAATTCACTGATCTATATTTATAAAGTACTATTTACTGTGAAAGTTTCAAAGCTGTATCTTTTAAATTTAAAAAGTTAGGGGTGGGATACTTATGATTTTGACTGTATATGCATTTTGATCTGCTGTATAACTTTACTTAATTGATTTTAATCGATTAATTTAGTAGAATTTAGACTTTACTATGTAGCAACTATCTGCGATTAACTAAAAGTCTATTTTACTTCAATATTATTGGCTATTTATACTATATATATATAGGACATGATATTTGGGGACCCCCACCCCCTAAAATATTACGTGATTTTTTGCACTCCCCTAATGAAGAATCAAGTTGGCCTTCAATTAGTTTAGACGAACTTTACCTTCTACAAAATATATCGTCAGTTTTGCTTAATGATAATTTTGGCAATTAACAACTCAGTTACATTCCTTACTTTTTTCTTATTGTAAGTTTCTTAATAAATTACAAACAGATAAAGCTCGTCTTTATGAGGTGCTAAAAGCTTTTGGCTATATTTTGAAGATATGGGAGGAATATCTGGATCGTATAATCTGGTACAGAATATGGTTGCATAGTTAGAACAAAGATGGAGACAATGAGAGCAACTTCTATTATTATTATCTTTTGAGAATTGCTATTCGCACTATGAATTTTTGCTATTCGCACCATAGTTACACAAGATTTTCTATTTTTAGAATTCAAAATAATATATGCACTTATGTTATACAAAGGCTTAGTGCATTGTTTTTGCAAAAATAATTTTTGGTTACACACTGCTAATATCATGTAACATTACACAGGTCTAATTTTGGTAACCTAACCCTAGGTCGGCCAGCATTAAGCTTAATGCTGGTAGGCACTATAATGATAATACCACCTACGGGTTAGACATAATTCCGGCCTATCCTAACCCCAAATCTAGGACATATGCATCTAGTATATGCACAGTGATTGGCTAGATTTAGGGTTAGGGTGGGCCGGAATTATGTCTAACCCCGCCGGGGGCATTATCATGATAGTGCCCACCAGCATTAAGCTTAATGCTGGCCGACCCAGGTTAGGTTACCAAAATTAGACTTGTGTAATATTATAATACATTAGTAGCATGTAACCAAATTATTTTTGCAAAAACAATGCACCGGGCCTTTGTGTAACACAAGTGCATAAATTCTAAAAATAGAAAATCTTGTATAACCATGGTGTGAATAGCAAAAATCCATGGTGCGAATAGCAATTCCCTTATCTTTTCTTTTAAACCCTAACATTCGCACTATGTGGTTTAATAATTTTGAATTTTACATGTCTTGCTTAGTTTGTTACCTATTATTATAAAGCTTGGTTTAAGCGTCGGCCAGTTTGTATATTACTTGAACTAGAAGAATATAGAAAAAACTATTAACCTTTTAATGCTATAACTTATGAACAATTCGAAATAAATGTGCTAAGATTTTGGGAATTTGCCTCTTCTTCAAGTAAAGAATTAGCCCCATTAGCAATACATTTATTTGGAATTTGTGTTAATGTAGCATCTGTAGAACGACTATGGAGTTCGATGGGATTCTTTTATACAAACCGATGCAATCATCTTCCTGTAAGTTTTTTTTTTTGTTTATAAAAATTAATTTAATTAATTTTTAAAATATATAGAATGAAAAAGTATTGGCCATATGCCAAATTCGTGCTTCAATTAACTTTCTTAACGAAAAAAATGAATCTATGTTTACAATGCTATATTTATTACATTTAACCAATCCAATGCACCACCCATCGAAGTAATAGAAGAATTGAATGAATCTAGCACAGAATCAGAGGATGAATATGATTTTTGTGATGTTGACCGGTCAGATACAATTGATTTTGATAATTGGGAATATCAATTGCATGATTGGGAGCAAATTTTAAAAGATGAAGAGGTTGCTAGATTAGAGAATAAAGAGGAAGAACGTGATAGTTATAATGATATGGAAGATGACTTATTAAGTAATTATAAACATCCAGCTATAAACAATGGTGCAAAATGGGATTTGAGCAGTATATTTAATATATCATTTTCTGGGCCTAAATATATGAATTACAATAAGGATAGTGACATATATTACGTAATATAATTTTACTATACTCTTTACTCTCCTCCCCCATACATAAGAGAAATTTGATTGGCTATTATGAACTTCTATATTTAACATAAGATTTTAAAAACCCCCCCCTAAAATATTATGTAATATCTGTCACCACTCTAATTAGACTCAAGCATTTGTACATAAGTATTTTAGAAACATTTATACAAAAAAAAAATACTTAGCGATCAGTAGAAATTTTTACTAGAAATCTACTGTACTACGATATTTCATACAATAGTGATCTCATTTTTCTTTAAAACAATTTTTAGTATAACTTGTAAAATAGTTTTTAAAGGTAAATCTTGGTAATACTGTAAATGTTTTCAGAACTATGAAGTTAGAATATAAAACACTTGAAAATAATAAAATATATTTGGGGTACTGCTATTTACACCATAGTTTTTGCTATTTACACTATGCATTTCATGTAACATTAGATCATTAATCAACCTTTTCTATTTGCACCATAGTATAGTTATATGAACATTTGAAAAATCTTATTTTGCACCCCTATATATTGTTAATCTACAAAAAAAGGTGTGTTTTTATTGATGCAGCATTAAAATGGTCCGAGGTTATACAAAAATTGAAAAATCTTAATTTGCACTCCTATATGTTGTTAATCTACAAAAAAGGAGAGTTTTTATTGGTGCAATATGAAAATAGTTCAAGATTACACAAAATAGTGAAATTCTGGCCCGCATTATGTTAATGGCTTAAAAAATTAGGGTAAGGGTTGGCCCGCATTATAAAATTAGGGTTAGGGTTGGCCCACATTATAAAATTAGGTTAGCAGGCCTACTAGATTAGGTTACCAAAATCAGACTTGTGTAATATTATACTATATTAATGGTGCGGATAACTGTTAATCTACAAAAAAAGGCGAGTTTTTATTGGTGCAACATGAAAATAGCCCAAGGTTATACAAAATTGCGAAACTTTGGCCCACATTATTTTAAGGCCTTAAAAAATTAGGGTAAGTGTTGGCCCACATTATGGAATTAGAGTTAGGGTAGGCCGCATTATAAAATTAGCTTAGATTAGGTTAACAAAATAAGATTTGTATAATGTTACACAACATTAATAGCGTGAGTAACTGTTAATCTACAAAAAAAGATGAGTTTTTATTGGTGCAATATTAAAAAGTTCAAGTTTACACAAAAATTGCAAAAAATCTTGTTTACATAGTATTAATTTACAAAAAAAGATGAGTTTTTATTGGTGCAATATATATTACTATGGTGCAAATAGAAAAAGGTGATTGATAATCTAATGTTAGATGAAATCCATGGTGCAAATAGCAAAAACCATGGTGTAAATAGCAGTACCCTATATTTATATTTACTGTACTGGAATTCTTAACGTATAAAAATATTTCAACAGTGTGTTGCGAGATAATATGAAAAAAAATATTTTACCCTAACCGTTCTATCGAATTTTACTTAGAAAGTAAAAATTTTAGTATGTATATGTACATATATACGTACATATACATATTTATGCAGGACGAACTGATAAAAAGCTTCATCTAATATTTACTGGGATCTAGTACAAGTTGAATTTGGGCTGTGCTAGATATCTATTTGCAACAATTAACGCATAATGCTGCATATAATACCTTCAATTTTTAGAATTACTATTATCAATATTATAAAATAGAGCTTTATAAAAATAAATAATAGAATGTTATTAATTTTTATTGGTTAATAATATTTGCATTTTTATTGGTTAATGGGATCGGGTTCTAGTGAAAAAATTTTTCCAGTGGAATTTTCACTAGAACCACTAGAACTCTGGAAAAATCTGGACATCCAGTGGGATTCCAGAAGTTCAGTGCAAACACTGTTCAAATATGTCCAAAAAAATATTTGAGAATTTGCTTTTCCAAGCATAATTTTTATTGGTTACTTTAAATACTCGATTTTTGATAAAACAATTAATAAAGTACAATAGAGCAATTTTATTTGTTGATTATGATAGTTTTTAATATATAATTTGATTATAAGTTACAGATAGTGATGAGAATTTCTAATTCTTAATTATGAATTGTTAACAATAAAAAATTAAAAATTAACTAAGGGCGCTGACATATACAGTATTACGTAATATTTTTTATTAAGGAGGTTACCCTCTCTTCCCACATCATATATGAAGTATATATATAGTATATTATACCCAGCTACCCCCCTAAAAATATTATGTAATATCTGTCAGCGCCCTAATAATTTAAAAATAATTTCTAAGCAATTAAAAAATGAATTATTTAATATGCATAGAACATTTTCATAGAAAAAGAATTTATAAAGAATAATTAATAAATGTCGCAGATCATAATTTAAAATGAAAACTATATTCTATACTTAACCTGCCAGCCTTCTAAAACCCATTAATACTTGTTTATTATAATTTTTTTTAAAACTAACCCTAACCCTAAACCCCTAACCCTAAAAAATGCACCCCAAAAAAATTTAGTTTTCGAGATTTTATACTATCATTTCATTTTAATCTGGATTTCATAATGATCTGTCACAATAAATATAGTAAGAATGCTTTGATTTAACAATTATATGGAGTTGAATTATGTTAAAATATACTAGTGCGATGGTGGTGCTTTGCGCCACCTATATTATTCATCGTAATAGGACCCTGAAGAACTCTGATACAACTCAGATCTAAGTTTGTATAATATCAGCCAAATAGTCGTATAAAATAGATCAAAATTTAAAATTTTACTATATAAAAATGCAATGTTTGATGAATTTCTATACAAAATTTCCTTTTTTAGGGGTCGTCTAAAGCCGTGTGCATCACGTGATATTAAGCCAATAAAATTGCTTGTTTTGATCGACACGGATCAGCCCGACAAAGAAAATAAAGTGAAAAAAAGTGAAAAACGTCAAAAATACAAAAAATGAGCATCTAAACCTACCTTGGAGCATTAACAAAAAATGTCGGGGAGGCAATTTTACTATATAGAACATTCTAACTTTGATCTCTAAACTAACCCTTACCCTAACTCTAATCAAAAAGTCAAAAACACATGACCGCACACGGCTTTAGACGTACCCCTTTTTTAGGGGTTGTCTAAAGCGATGTACCCGCGTGACATTTTCATGTAAATCAACCAAATGGAGTTGCAAAATTTTGTTTACACAGATCAGCCCGAAGAAGTCAAAAAACAAAAAAAACACAAGAACATGAAAACGGCATTTTAAACCTATCTTGGGCCATTAATAAAAAATGTCGGGAAGGTAATTTTATCTATATTGGTCCTAACTCTAACCCCGACCCTAATGCTAAATAGACTCTAATGCGAATTTTAACTAAAATTTCAAAAAATCATGTGGGTACATGGCTTTAGCCATCCCCTTTTTTTAGTAACCTCTGAGTTATATCAGAGTTCTTCAGGGTCCTATTGTAATATATTATTAAAAATTTTATTACGAATCTTATCATCTATTGTAGCTTTTAGAGTATATAGTAATTTTGAATAAGTTATATTAAAATCATCATTATTTCTATTATTTCTATTATTTACTGTTACAGAATTTATATACTAATGTGGTATATATACAGAACTTGAGTTTTGCTAAATTTCACCGGCAGTGATCATCACCGCTCATATGTTCAACCAATTAGATCGTAGGATCTTGTATAACCAAAACAAAAACAAAAAAATAACGAAACTAAGAAAAATCTAAAAAATTTTAGACAACAAAATATTTACTATGATAACTTATCTTCGGGCACTAAGTAAAAGTTTTTAGCGCAAAATTTTACATATAATATGCCTTTCTAACCCTAACTTTAATCCTAACCCTAAACCCTAATCTTAGTTTTTTAAAAAGTTTATTATAGAGCGGTGACGATCACCGCCGGTGAGATTTAGTAAAATTCTATAGAACTTATTTAATAATTATCATAATTTCTAATATAAATTATTGTAAAATAAGTAGCTACGCAGCGCAGTTATGCTAAATTAAGAGTGAATGATAGATTATTGTCCAGAGCATAGCGGAAGGTAATACAAAGTTACATTTTTAATGCATCTATCATAGTAATATCAAAAATGTAACTTTTGTATTGTGTCTGTTCACATGCGTATAATAGTTACATTTTTGATGCATTATGTTGTTTTGGTTTGTGTTGTATCAAAAAATGAAACTAGATCTTAGTTGTTATTGTGCTTCAGATACACAATGCTATGCATTATCCTAGTATAAATGCGAAATAATATCTAGATCATTGTTTGAATAATGGCCAGAATTAAGCTTAATTTGATCAAAATTTGAAATTACACTTTTGGGAATTATTTTATGAAAGTCTTATCACTTATATCTGATTTGAAAATTAGAACACATAATAAATTTTATGATGATCGTTAAATTTTGGTAGTATAAGGTTATAACGAGGCGATATATTGGCCAAAAATTATATTATAAAATTTTACTGTAAATGTCAATAATTATAATGCTACAAGATGAAACCTGAGTTGTGGAACAATGAAATGCTAGTGAAATCTGCTGTGTTCATTACATTAGGATGAAATATGCTTTTATTATAATATAAAACATAATAAAATGCAGATTTTACCCTATCTTACATAGCAGATTTCATTATCTCGCAACTCTTTAGATTGTTCACAAAATTTATCATGTGTTATACTAATTTTCAAATCAGGACCCCAAAATTCATTAATGACCAACATTACTGTTGCAACATCTAATCAATCAATTAAACAATCAATTATATGTTTTAATAGCTGCGATTATGATGTGAACTTTAAGATGGCCGCTTGAATATCAGATATACAAATAGCTGCTTGATACATAAGTAATGAGGCACTTTTGTCTTGAATCTATTCATCCTATTGAACATGTGATAGGCCCGGATATAGTCACATGGTTGTTGAATTGATTTTGTTTTTTTAAAAAATCTAACTTTCGTTCTAGTTACATCAACCCTTCTCTCCCACTTCGAAAATGATGCAACTCTGCTTTAATTGGTCTGCTAAGACTGCAGCCAGAAATTGTAACCTGATATAATGTCAGTTTGATTGACAGCAGCCAAAAAAATGTGGTCTGACAGGACAATAGTCACAAATAGCTTGTCATGACGACAATATAATTTGTAGTTTAAAAAAAAAGCCCCCGATGCTTAGTAAAACTGCGTAGGTTGCTTAATAGCAGAAGGACAATACCGACTGTTTATGTTCTTTATGATATGCTCAAAAATGAGAGACAAACCAAATTAAATTTTATATGTAAATAGTATTTAGATATTAGAACTTTCGTCAATCTATCTATAGTAAATACTGACTTCTTTTTGATATGTAATGTGTTTCATAACATATTTAGTTAGTGCAATTCCAAAAGATAATAAAAAAAGGTCATATACTTTAATCGAGACTAAAACCTGTTAAAGCAATATTTGGTTAAACAATTCATAGTACTATGTGATAAATATTGTGATGTTTAAGTACGGTTTACTGTGCTTTGTATGCTGTCCAATCATATATAAGATTTGCAGATGCATACCATTTAACTTGCTATAGTAGCCATATACTTTGTGATATATCACTCCATTCCTGGTATAAATGAATCGATGTTGGCAACGTTATATGTAATAATTTTTAGTTATTCTATAATGAAACGGCTCTAATATTATTGAAAATAATGCAATTTACATCATTGTTGTTATAATTATGGTATTATCACATGCTTAGATCATGTTTAGCACATGATCTAATTTTTTGTGTATAATTTTTTCACATGTTTAGATCACGATCTAATTTTTAATAACATTCTAATTTATTACTAATCATATCACAAAATTTTGTTGATCAAAATTTGTGTTATTTTTTGAAAACTTGCTCGGTGGTAGTGAATACTGATATGTTTAATATTAAAAGTGATATCATCAGATAGTTTATTAATTTGCTATTGATTTATTAAATTGGTACAGATATAATAAAATGTGATAATGCATTTTAAATATTATTTAACTTACTATGAGTCCCTTTTTTGCTTCATTTTAACATGATTATTCTTGATATAAGAAGTGGCATCGAGTTTTTATAATCAAAATTGTACCAGGTTATATTAAGTTTAACGTGGCATATTTATATTTCATATTCATACTTTGCCTCATCAGGACACACAATAAAGGTTGCACAATAGCATATCTGGTAAAGACAATTCTAGCATAAAATATTTTGCCTATAAATAGGACAGTTGTTAGCAGCAGAGTAAAACGGAGCGCTAGGATCAAGATTATAATCTCGAAAGATCAAGATCAATAGGAATATACATAAAACGATTTCAAATTTGTAACACTTTCTTTTTCCTTTTATAGGGGATGGCTAAAGCCAGGTGCGTTTATATGTTTTTGATTATTTAATTAAAATTAGGGTAGGGTTAGTTAGGGGTTAGGTTTAGGGCTTGACTTATATGTAAAATTGTCTTCTCGACATTTTTTATTAATGCTCCTAGACAGGTTTAGATACTCATTTTTTGTATTTTCGGCGTTTTTCACTTTTTTTCTTTGTTTTCGTCTCGTCGGGCTGATCCATAAAGATCAAATTTTACGATTTGATTGGCTTTCTATCACGTGAACGCACCTGGCTTTAGACGACCCCCTTTTATAGGCATTTTTTTGCTAAAAACAATAATTGATTTAACTTAAAAAAGATCGAATGGTTCAACCCCGTAGCACAAATTTGAAAGAGATTGGGAGAGTTAACAAAAATGCGCATTTCAGGTCCCGAGTCATATTTGCTTGGATTTTTTTTGCTAAAGCCAAGTCACGTTACCCCTCACAATGGTTATTAGATATAAAAATAACAATAAGAATTATATAGTAGAAACGGATTAATTTTTTTTGATTTAACAGGTTATCGGCTCTGTCAAAATCGATTTTAAGAGGGTTCAACAATAATTCTGCAAATCTTAATTATAGTGGAATTTGAATTTACAATGACCAGTATAAAATAAAAAAAATAAAAAATTGTTTTTCGCTTCCAAAAGGAGTAAAGAGGCATGCATACTGCCCAAAAACTTGTATGCATATCATTATTTTCACATAACAGTGCCAACATACCTTTTGATTAGCGAAATTTTTTGCTTCTAGAAACGTACTCTAACTTAACTATAAAAAAAAATCTAACAAAAAAGGCCTAAAAAAATTTTAAAAATCTGAGATAAAATAAGTTCATATTTCACGATAATCTGATTTTATTCTATTCTTAATTTTGTGAGTATGAAGAATTTATTTACGATTTAAATTCACTTAGTTGTGAGTATAGAATTTCATTAGTATTTAAAATTAGGGCATGAATTATTTAAATAAATTACTAATTAATACTCAATTCGTAAATTTGAGATACTTTCTGTCCCATGACAACATTGTACAGTTACTTATGCGTATATACGCGCATCTGACAAGATATCAGATGTACAAGATATTGAAGTTAATTTAATATTAGGATGCTCTAGGATCATAATCCGGATAATTCATATCCTTAATCCGATATATATTACGAATCTATCTGGTCAAAATTAAAGAATATGGATATTCGAGTTCAATTTGAATTATTGGATCCATCAGGATTGGTCGAATTATAGATCGAAGCTCTCATATAAAAATAGGATGTATTCGCATAAATCAACTAATTGTTATCTGATTGTATGATTGTCTAAAAGATTAAAAGATTTGTGTAAAAGATTGTAAATATTGTAATATGAGTTTTTTGGTCAAAAATTCAATAAAAATATATTTATTTTTAATAAAATTTGTTAGCCAATGCTTATTAAAATTATTGTAAAATTGCGCAACTGGACAACAATTAAATAATTGTTCAAGTGATTGATTATAGTAATAGTAAGAGTGTGTTGCGATCTACAAGATTGATCAAAAAGTACATCAAATCGTTTAACAATTTAATAAAACGGGCTTTAGTACCACCACATTCGCAACACTTTTTTTAGTCTTAAAGATACAAATTAAATTATTACTATTATAGAATAGATAAAATGGATAAAATAGATTTTACATACAGGATTTTTAAGTTTTTTTAGTAATATCAAGATCCATTTGAACGGAATCAGCTTGAGACAAATCTAAATAAACAATTATTATTATTTTTTAACTAAATTAATATAATATAAATTTAATACAATATATTAGTTGAAAAATACTTTTAATCGCTTTCGAAATTGATTTTGTGCTAATAATTTTGCTGGTATACATTTCATCAGGATGCTTTGATATCGGTAATGATTTAATAACATTATCTGCTTCTAAGAATTGCTTTTTAATTTCATTATCATCTGAATTATTATCTGAATTAGCTATCTCATTAAGCCAACCATTTATTTTGCAATAAACAATAAAAGCTCTAGGCCGTTTTTGTGGATTGGAATTCATGCATTTATTAGCTAATTCAATATAGCATTTAGGAGTTCCGGGTGCAAACTCTGGTCTCAATCCTTTACCACAAATATCTGCTCCAAGTTTAG
>QKWP01000367.1:220560-241511 GCA_003550325.1 Gigaspora rosea | reverse complement strand
AAAAAAAAAAAAAAAAAAAGAAAAGAAATTGACACCTTAACATTTAAAAAAAAATAAAAAATAAAAAAAAAAGAAATTGATGATCCAAATTTAGATGTAACTTCATGGCACAAAAAAGAATTTAAACACTTTATTCATCCGAATACCAAGAAATAAATCTTTTATTTTATATTAATAAAAAATAAAATTAAAAAAAATATATTATTGTGTTTCATTAAATCAAAATTTCATAATTACTTGTATTAAATAAATATACTTACCTCCTTAGTCTTCAAATCCAACAGGTCTTCAAATTACCAAGACGGGTTCTTCAAATTGGGTCTTCAAGTAGTAAAGTGTTTAAATTCTTTCTGGTGAAGTTACTTTTTTTTCAAATATATCTATCATTCGGATCATAATTTCTACAAAGAGATTTTTCATGCCCTTATATATAAAATTCTTGAACCAAACGCGTATGCGACTTTGTTTGTTTTTTACTTTAGTAAAACAATCTAAAACAAAATTACACGTTTTTAAAATAGAAATACACGATTCCAAAATGGCAAAACGGAAATACATGATTCAAAAACATGGCTTAGATTCCAAAATAGAAATACACGATTCCAAAATGGAAATACACGATTCCAAAATAGAAATACACGATTTAAAAAAAAACAGTTATTTATTACTTATGCGATGTTAGGGTGAATAATGATATTACGACAGGTGAAGCCCGCGCTGAATTTTGGTTAAATCCGCTATGCAGATCACATGAACGCGGATTTCACCCAAACCCTGGGTTTTACTAGCTAGCTGCGCGGGTTTCACCCTGACATATGATATTTAATATAATTTGGTATAGTTTTTCTCGTAGTAGTTTCGAGTTCGTTTTAGAGGAGATTTGCATATAAGTGAAGTAGCATAAGAAAGAATTTTATTGAATTATTTAAGATTGATAAGGAATCGAATTTAAATGAATTTTTAATAATTATTTTACGATGGGTAAAATTTGCACAGATAGTAAAATTAGCATGACTATGACATGAGGGCGATATTTTGCCTTACAAAAAATATAAGGAAATGCGGATTTACTTCAACATGAGCTACGTAATGGATTTTACTGGTTAGCTAGTGGGTTTTATACCATTGTATTATATATTTAAATAAGTGATAATGCTAGGCCAGAATAGGAAGTTGATTATTTCAGTTAAAAAGAAGGATAATAAATAAATCATATTTGTACATTATTATCTAGGTATTACCTAAAGTAGTATAGTATAGATATGATATTTATACATTAAAAATTGAAAAACGTATAACTAGTATGGGACCTCTTGAATTATTAATCATTAATAATGGTTAAAAACTGATATTAACAATTATTAATATGCAGTTATTAATGCATTAAACGTGAACTTATAACAATTATCGAATTTTTAACGATTAAAAAACATAAATAATTAGTTATTAACACTACGTATAATGTATATATAGTATGTCCTACAAGTGACGTTAATTCTAGTAACATATATATCTGATATATATATTACGTTATACGTCGATTTTTAATGTATACGTAACATGTATCGTACTCATACTATACTACTTTAGGTAATGCCTATTCAGGATGTGCTTCAAATATTAGTTTCAGACTGAACCATCTGTTGCCGGAAGTATTGTGAACGATTTTTACATGGCAATCTCAAAAAATTCCTGGTCGGATTTAGGTCGGCATTTAGTCCAAGTGGTTATATTACTTAATGAACGGCTACGATTTTTAGTGATCCTGGGCAAAATTGAACATTCCCGGTCTTGCCGACCGGGATTCCGATGCATTCCGACCAGGAATTTTGGGATGAGTGTTGTGGCTCATTCTTATTTTATTTATTATTTTTAACACAAGATAATGCTATTCTCTATTATGGAAATCCATTCAAATTAAGCCCATTGACGAATATGATGACAATTTTCGTAATATTATTGCATAATCCTGTAATCTATTATCTTGATTCCTTGAATTGGAAACTATATATACTGAAAAATCAGCTCATCTCTATCGTTGATCCTCCTTAATTCTGTAATTCAATCGACTTCTAAATAAAATTTTCATCACACTATATTAAAATCAAATATTGCACCATATTTTAAATGTAAAAATAACATGACACAAATTTCAGATATTTCTGGCTGCATTAATAAAGGTCCAATATTACTTTTCTACGCTATTAATATAATTTCCTTTTTTATCGAGAATATTATTTCATTATATATACCGTTAAAACGGACAACAAAAGTCTGACACAAACTCTTAAGAGTGAATTATATAGTTTAGTGTGAAATTTTCTGCATCAAAGGTGTGTAAACAATCAACTAAATAACAAGTTTTCCCGTTTAACAATGAACGAGCAACAAAAAGAAGAATAATTTTGATCCAACACATGAAACCGTCAGGAGATTATTAATTAAAAATCTTAAAATGTAAATATATGTAGTAATATTGAGTTAGAAGTAGATATGGGCAAAATGCAAAATTTTTGCATTTTTTGGCCAAATGTAAGATTTAATTTCTTAATGCTGGCCAGAATTAATTGCATGTTTTGCATACCATGCATGCGCATTGCCCATCTCTAGTTAGAAATTATAAAATGAAAGGTTTTTTTTTTTTCTAGTCAAAAATTTAATTGAGTGCCATTTTAGTTCAAAATTGATCGTATAATTATAATTAATAACTTATTCCTCTAAACTCAAGAAGATGTCAAGAAAACAACGTACCAACGTAACGAATGCATGTTTTTATTGTAAACAAAGACATATAAAGTGCACTGGTACAGCCACCTGTACAAACTGTTCAAATCGTAACCTTCGCTGCTTTTTTATCACTCCCAATAAGAGAAGAGGGCCGAAATCGAGATGGCAATTATTGCATGAAAATCATCAATTTTTTCTTCCTACGTTGGAGCAACCGCTGTTACAACTTCCAGAACCACTACTGTCAAACTCACAAATGCCAGTGCAACAATCAGTACTGACGATACCCCAACTGTCACCATTGCCATACTCTCAAACGCTGCAATTTCCAACATCGCCAATAGTTCCTTCACAATAGGAATTGGTTCAAAAGATTTTTTTTTTTTTTTTTTGGCTATTAACCGTACCCGCTTAATCATTTGATCGTTTAATCGAAATCGTATATACAGTATTTGGGAGTAATTTACTAGTATAATTAATCAAAATCATACAGACTAAAATTATATTATTTGTAATTAATATGACGCTGGTAGTCATTAAAAAATAGTACACTTTTTAAAACGCATCAACTTTCTATAACACGATTTTTAAAATTTTGTAAATTATATAAGATCTTAAAAAAAGTTCATTCAAATTGAAATATACAGTAAATATACATAAAACAATAATAATCTTTAAAACGTACTGTATTAACTTTTTTTATACAGGTTTTTCAAAAAATGATTAGCAAATTTATAGAACTAATATTTCTCTATACCGGTAGTCAGTTTTTTTGAAAAATCTTGAAAAAAAGTTATTCAAAAAATTATACATTGTTGAAACATAATAAAAACAAAGCTTAAACCGATTTGGTAATATGAATGGCAAACTTAAAATACTGAAATACATTGTGAAACATGAAGTTCTGTAAGATTATCTTTCGGTGCATTATGTAAATCAAATCCGTTGATTCTCACTTTCCCGAAACCCACTTTACCGAAAACTATTTTCCCGACATCACATAGGGTTAGGGTTAGCATTTTGTTAGTTGTGGCATATATTTTTAGCAAATTGTCACCTGCGTGATGTCGGGTAAATGACAGCTTTCGGGAAATCGTACCGTAACCAATCAAATCTATATGTGGTTTTAGAGTAGTGTTCCAAATAAGGGACGACGAAACTTCTGACCACGGCGAAAGAGTTTAATACTCTTGATCACCGCTAAACCTTTAATCACACGAACCATAGCATGAAGATACCTTTAACCTTGTAATTTTTGTTCGTAACAAAGCCTTGACTACAGCAAAACTTTTGACCACGAAATCTAAATTTTTACCACGACAAAGCTTTTGACATTACTATTGCAAGTCGTGAAACAAATAAAATTTCAAAGTAATGAAATCTGGATATATAATAAATTCTACAATTATCATTTTGTTATTATTTAGAAAAAGAATTTAGGTGCTTATAAAAATAAAATAGAATTTCATTAAATAAAAATAAACTGAATCTATTTATTTATTCTGGAACTAGATGCAGTCATTTCTTTTTATTTCAACTAGCTAATCTTCATAATTTTTACTATTTAAAAATTTTTAAATATTTAATTTTTAAAAAATTATTATATTTTAAATCTGAACTTATTAATAAAAATTATAAATATTCTAGTTTTTTGTTCAATTTTAAAAAGAAATAAATAGTATTTAGTTTAATAAGAACTAGTTTAGAAAAAGCTGATTATAATAGTGTCACGGTCAGGATTCAAAGATCAGTCAGGGAAATTATGCCGATATTAAGAATCAATTAAGAATCAGTTAAAAAAATATGTAATTAAAATAAGAGTTTGATCGAATCATTATGTTATCAGATCATAATTAGAGCCAAATGAACTCCTTTTATAGTTTGTAGTTATACTAATATCAATATTTCCTAAATTATTAACTTAGAAAGTCTGCCAAATTAATTATTAGTTCTCTTTAAATTGTGTGATCCAACTTTTATTTCATACAAATCACTGTTTACAATAGACCTTTTTTTATCCAAAAGTAGGCAAAAAAAATTTTTTTTATGTATTGAGGAAATATTTTTCATACGATTATTTTGTTCAACTTGGTGTTTCTGACAGTTCATTAGGTTTTGGCTTTTTAGAATTAATGAAATCAACGTTTTTTTTTTTGAGCAAAAGATTCGAAATTTATGTGAGCAAGTTAAATCGTAAAAATATTCTACATGTTAAAGATTATTGAAATTATCAATCGGTTTACAGGAGTCTAAAATAGTTTGCGTTCATTATAGATGTTCTAATATTGTAATATGGTAATTTTACAGGAGGATCTCAGCAATAGTGGTTAAATTCTATAGCAAAATTATCAGCAAATGAAAATAATTACTAACAGAGAACCGATATTTGACAAATCAGGGCCCAAATCTGACAACGTTGATCTAAACACAACAGTAATTGCTTTTCGTGATTAAACAGATATTTAAAAAAATAATCGCTATATCACAGTGATGGCACATTGTCATTTAAAAATAAATGAATATGACAAGTCATTTTTGTCATAAAAAAATCATTTATCTTTTTATGACTATACATGTCATTTATAGTTTATATAATTATTAATAATCACATTGATATTTGCATTGATACGAAGAATTTTGAAAATATATATTTAAAAGCTCATTATAGTGATATCTATCATTTAAACATCGCCTTTTGTTGATAATATTTGATCAAATGTCTCACGAATCATGAACCATATCTCAACCATCCTAATCCAAACACTAAATGCTTATCCTTGTTAGAATGTCAACAATAAAGAGCCGTTAGGATGATTATTTAAACATAACCATAAGGAGTTTTTAGAATGGTTATTTATCGCTAACTATAAAGAGATGCTAGAATGAACATTAATCATAAAAAACTATTAGAATGATTATTTAACACTAAATCATCAATTATTTAACATTAATCATAAAAAACTATTAGAATGATTATTTAACACTAATCATCAAAAGTTGTTAGAATGATAATGCTAATCATAATGAGCTGTTAGAATGTGTAAAACTTGATGATATTATTTTGGGCTAATAATTTTCAATATTTTCATTGTCGCAGATCATAATGAAATCGGATTAAAATGAAATATCAGATATGGGTTTCTATTTAACCCTCTAAAACCCGCTTGTACTTGTTTATTAATATAAACTCTAAAACTAACCTCTAAAACTAACCTCTAACCTTAACTCCTAATCCCACGAAATGCGCCCCCAAAATTTTTGATTTTTCTTTAATCTGTCAATTATTTTCGATTTTGGGTCTTTATTTGTAATTTCCCCAAAAAAATAACATACATAATAGGTGTCCATAAGATTTATAATAAATGATTGTTGAACAAGAAATACGAAAATTTGGCAAAATACCCTTAAATAGGACCGAGACAATATCAAATGATTGGGAACTTATCGTTGAAAGACATTATTAATACATAAAACTATTCCTATCAAAAATATATAATAATAATTTATTTACTTTTTTCGATACGTAAACTTTGGAACATAAAGTTATAATTTTGGACATCACATAGCTGATAGTATTTTGATCTATCGGCTAAATAGAAGTCAAATAAATCAACAGGATGTTTAATAAATATCTTGAAGATTTGTTCAATCAAATTATCAAAATGAGTCAGTATTGAAAGATATTGAAAGATGCTGTTCAATCCAATTGAGTCAATATTGAAAAATTTCGAGAGACCCCTCTAAAAATGCGCACTTAAATTCTATAAGTGCACTTTTTTCTAATTGTTCTCTAAATGTACAGTACATAATGATATATATCGACTAGACTGATGGCTGAGACATGTGATTTCATGCAAATCTGATTATAAATTAATCGCATCTAGATCGAAGAAAAACGCGATAACGACACGCTTGTGCATCAATTATTATAGTTTCGCAATTACAGAATTAAGAAAATATCTGTGTATTTTCAACGGTAATAAATGCCGCTCGCGAAGAAAGAAGTTTCATTAGGATCAAATTCGTGCGACGCGGATACTAATCCTAAACAGGAAAAAACTTCACCAGTTAAAAAAACTCAAAAAACGCTCTTTTCGTTCTTGGGTTTACCTACTCCAAGTACCAGTAGGTTAGACGAAGACGATATCGAAAAATGTGAAACACAAACACGAGAGCAGGAACCTTCATCACCGGATACACCTGCTACACCTACTACAGACAAATTGAATGCTTCTCTAACAAGCAGTACTGATATAGACGGGTCAAGTTCCGAAAAAGAATCTGAAGAACCAACCGTGGGCAGAAGAACCCTAAGAGTATAATTCAAATTTCGTATATTAATTATGTATGAGATGGTCTTAAAGTAGAAGCATTAATAGATTTCTTTTTGCAGGGGAGAGTTAAACGCAAGATTATCATTTCATCGGATGAAGAGAGTGAGGATGTTGTTAGTTCTCCACGTATATATCATAAATCTTATATTTATATTAGTCTAATAATAATATAATATTAATATAATATTAATAATATAAAATTAATATAATAATAAATATATATTTTATTTATGTATAAAAACCTTTAGTGCAAAAAGAAGCGCCATCACGTCGAAAAAAAACGAAGAAAAATGGCGATGATGAATATAATGGTGATACTTGTAATGAAGATAGCGATGATGCTGGTATAGCTATTTTAAATTATTTTCAATTAAAGCTGCTATATTATTCAAATATTTATCACTCGATTTTTTTTTAAACCTATAGCTATTAGCGACGTAGTAGAAGAGAGCGACTATGATGATAAAAAATCTCGCTCTAAAAATACCAAAAAGACTGTGAATAAAACTAATAAAACTTCTGGAAATTTGAACTCTGCTCAAAATAAATTAAAGGTTGATTTCTAAACTTTTTTTTTTTTTTCCGAGGTAAAGAAAAAATTCATCGATTCAAACTAATCATATTTAATTAAAAATTCTCGTTAGGCATTTGCTTCAAATTCCGCTATACGACGTGGATCATCGTTTTCTTCGACAATTCACATGACTAATTCAGAGAAAAAAAAGGTATCTTTTTTACATTGATTTTAAATTTATACCTATTTCGCCAATTAATGATATTTTTGAAATTTTAAGCAACGTGCATCTGATTTTAAGGCCAAGAATGAGGAGCGTTATAGTTGGTTACAAGAAGTCAGGGATGCTGATGGAAATCTAGAAGGTGAATATCCTTAGTTTCCTGTAGTATATAGTTAGTATATAGTAATTTATCCTAATATGGAGAGATTTATGATCTAAATGTTTTACAGGATCACCTGACTATGACTCTCGAACATTATTCATTCCTCGTTCTGCCTGGGATAAGTTTACTCCTTTTGAAAAACAATTCTGGGAAATAAAATCGAAACATTGGGATACTGTATGTTTTAAAAATTTTGTAAAAAGATTTTATCATTTTTTTTTAGAAATCTTATTAATTTTAAAATAATAATAGGTGGTTTTTTTCAAGAAAGGAAAATTCTATGGTATATATAGGATCATGTCTCTAAGAAAATTAGCATAAATGATTTTGATAATACTGTACATATACATATAATTTTACACATTACTATTATTATTATTATTATTGTTATTATTATTATTATTATTTAATTTACAGAATTATATGAGCGTGATGCGGATATTGGACATAAAGAATTTGATCTTAAGCTTACTGACCGCGTAAACATGCGCATGGTTGGTGTTCCTGAAATGGCCTTTGAATCATGGGCTGCTCAGTTCATTGCTAAAGGGTAAATATTGTTACTATATATAATTTTTTACATAGTAATTAAAATTCAATTTTATGAACTTTTGGATATTATCTAAAAGACATAAAGTAGCAAAAGTAGATCAGATGGAGACTGCACTCGGAAAAGAAATGCGTGAAAAAGCTAGCAATGTAAAGGTATGATTATTAACTACAGTATTATGTTTATATTATCATCTATTTTAATTCATTTTCGAGGTACTGATTTGTCAATGATTTATACCTTAATTCTTATATACAAAATTATAGGAAGATAGGATTATCAGACGCGAACTAACATCCGTGTTTACTGCTGGTACTATCGTCGAAGGTGGATTATTGACCAATGAGATGTCAACCTATTGCATGTCGATTAAGGTTTATATATGCTTGAATTTATTATAAGTTAATGCATTATTACGAATCAAAAGAATTACTTATCATATAATCGTTCACATGTAGGAATCATGTCCTACTGAAAATGCACCACCTGCTTTTGGGATTTGTTTTGTTGATACTGCAACAGCGGAATTTCATCTCGCGTCGTTTCTCGATGATGTTGATAGAACTCAATTTGAAACGTTGATCATGCAAACAAAACCAAAGGAAATAATATATGAGAAGGTAAATATTTTGTAGATGTTCATAATAGACATATTTTTTTCTTGTTATTAAAGACTTTTTATAAATATAATTAAAATAGGGAATGCTTAGTCAACTATCTAAACGTATCTTGAAAGATTGTACAAACCGCCCAATATGGACTGCACTTAAGCCTGAAAGTGAATTCTGGGATGCTAATACGACGAGGAGTCAAATAAGGATGTCTCGATACTTTTCTAACAATCAGAATACATCAATTGCACAAAATGAAGTAGATAATGAAGGTGATGTAACAATGATTGATAATGACGAAGGAAACAAAATTGGTAGGTTTTTTTGAACAATTTATAAATAATTTATTTAATATAATTTAACATTGGCAAAATTTTACAGAAACATGGCCGAGTGCAATTCAAGAAGCTTTAAAGGATCCTCTAATGCTATCGGCTTTAGGAGGTATGCATTATTACATATTATCGAATATGGTTTGATTTCCTCTAGAGTTTTACTTAAAATTTTGTTATAAAGGACTTCTTTGGTATCTGCGTTCGGTAAGTTTTTTAGTATTTTGATCATTCATTTAAAAATGAAAAATTTTTTTAAGACTCAACACGACTCAATACATAAAATAGTTGAAACTTGATGCCGAACTTGTTTCCCTCCAAAATTTCCATATATACGATCCAATATGTCATAATACCTCACTTGTTCTTGATGGACAAACGTTGGCAAATCTTGAAGTGTTTGAAAATAGTTTAGATGGAAGTACTCAAGGGACCGTATTCCAGTTGTTAAACCGCTGTATTACTCCCTTTGGTAAAAAAAAAAAAAAAAAAATTTTTTTTCTTGTTTGATCGGTTTGATTTATTATTTATTTATAAATTGAGGTTAATTTTTGGTGATTTAATAGGAAAACGTACTTTCAAGCAATGGTTATGCCATCCGCTTCGTGACATTGCTGCTATTAATGCACGCTTAGATGCAATAGAAGAATTAAATACTGTTCCCGACTTTCAAGATATATTTCTTGTGAATTTTTCTCATTTTCCAGACCTTGAACGCTTGATAAGCAGAATTCATGCTGGCACATGTAAAGTGAGAGATTTTTTGCATGTATTAACTTCTTTCGAAAAATTGACGGTAGGAATTTATTAAATAGTTTACAAGTTATGTAAAATACAAAATGTAACAACTTTATAATTGTTATTTGTGTGTAGGATACAATGGAAAAATTGGGTGGTTTTGCAAATGATTTCAAATCGATTAGATTGAAACAGCTGTTTGAGTCTTTTCCTGATTTGAAACCAATGCTTACACATTTCAATAAAGCTTTTGACCATGAAAAAGCATATAAAGAAGGTAATATGCTTTTATATGCTATGTACATTATTATTTATATCAGAGTTAACACGTCTTTGTCTCATCATATATATTAGGTAATCTATTGCCCTATCCTGGAGTTGAAAGTGATTATGACGAAATTATTAACAGAATGGCGGAAGTTAATAAACAACTTGACGGTCATTTAGAAGATTCAAAGAAGTTATTAAAGTATGGAGAAGGAAATTGGTTAAATCTTATTTATTTGTTATAATGTTATTCGAATTGAATAAAATCCTATACTTTATCGTGTAGAACCAGTAAAATTGTTTATAAAGATATTGGGAAGGAACTTTTCCAGCTTGAGGTTCCGAATACAATCAAAGTACCGGATCATTGGCAAAAACTATCACGCACACAGGTGAATACAAACAAACAAATATATACATATATTTTTATATATGTATATTAACGTATTATGTTATTTTTAATGTTCGTTATGATTTTATTTATTTAATTTTTTTTTTATATTCCTTAGAAAGTCAATCGTTATTGGAATCCAACTCTCCAAAAACTTATTAGGGATTTTCAAGAAGCAAAAGAAACACAATCTAGTGTATTGAAATCTTTACAAAGTCGCTTTTATCAAAAATTTGATGCACATTATCGTAATTGGCTTCTTGCCGTTAAAATTGTTGGTGAAATTGATTGTTTGCTAAGTTTGGCTAAGAGTTCATTGGCGTTGGGTGGTAAGTTAATAAATTTAAGCTCGATTTACGATTGATTCATGAATGATCACTAAGTAATTATTAAATTTATTCTAGAACCTCGTTGTCGTCCCCAATTTGTGTCACAAGAACAAAGTATTCTTGAATTTGAAGAGCTTAGGCACCCCTGTTTTACTGCTGGGTATGCATTTTTCGTCTTAACGAACAATAGTAAATTTGTTTGACTGCTTCATTATTATTATTTTAAATCCTACTGATTATTTTTTTTTCATTAAGTGCCGCTTTCGATTTCATACCTAATGATACATTTCTTGGTGGTGATCAACCAAATATGATATTGCTTACGGGTCCAAATATGGGTGGTAAATCCACGCTTTTGCGTCAGGTTTGAATTTCACAGAAATATATATATTCATATTTTGATAAAGTATTTAGTACGAATTCTGACGCATAAATTATCATTCAATAGAATTGTGTGGCAATCATTATGGCACAGCTTGGTTGCTATGTTCCTGCGAAACATTGTCGTATGACGCCCTTTGATAGGATATACACGCGCATTGGTGCTAATGATAATATTCTTGCAGGTCAAAGTACTTTTATGGTAGAGTTAAGCGAAACTTCAAAAATTATTCACGAAGCGACACCTAGGTCTATGGTTATTCTTGATGAATTAGGACGTGGCACGTCTACTTTTGATGGTTATGCTATAGCCTATTCAGTTTTACATTATTTGGCGACGCATATTGGTTGTCTTGGTCTTTTTTCCACTCATTATGGCATGCTTACACAAGAATTTGCCAAAAATCCTAACATTGCACTTAAGCATATGAGTTGTCATGTTGACCAAGATCGTAAAGAAGTGACCTTCTTGTACAAGCTAGTTCCTGGAGTATGCCCAAAGTCATATGGAATGAATGTGGCCAATATGGCTGGCGTTCCTAGACAAATCGTTGATCGTGCCGAAGTAGTTGCCGCTAAATTTGAACAGACTTCAAAATTGCAAGACATCTTAACCGCAAATAGTTCAAATCTACCAATCACGACTTTGTGTGATTTCGTATATCTTTTAAAGTCTGCGGCTAGGAATGGTGATTCATCTAAAGAAATAGATGGTGGAGCCCTGGATAATCGGGCAGATTATAAAAAGGAAGAGAGATATACCAGAGTATTAAAGACTATTATCCGTGGAATTAAACTAATGTAAAGTTTATTGCCATTGTTATAGTTGTATTCGTATTATATTTAGCATAATTTTTTACATTGATTTGCGTAGTGCTGATTAGGGTTTAATATGATAATATGTTTTATTATAATGATGAATTATAAAAAAAAAAAATTATTTTTCTTTGTCATGCTTATATTTGAATTATTAATAGTTTTATTTACTGCAAAGTGCTGGCTATTATTTGTATCTAAGAACAATTTTGGGAATAAAATTTGATTTAATTCGGATACTACACATATTATGTCTCGAAGAATAATATCTTTTATGCTTTGGAGAATGCCGAGACTGGTAAAGTTACTGAAAATGTATACCGGGTACACCTCTAATCTTTGTAATATCAAATTGACATAAGGGAAATAGGGGTATTATGCGAAGTTAATATTTTGATCGTGTATCATTTAATCTATTAGTTGGAGTCGAATTAGTATTATTTGATTCATTTCATTAAGCTGAATCAATTGATACCAAAAAAATAAATGGATTTTATGCATTAGTAGGTATTGTGGCGAATCGTTGATATTTCGTGACCCCATAATCAGAATTTAACAATTTTTATACCATTCGATGAGAGGAATCTAACGACATAAAAATTGCTGAGTTCTAATTATGGGTCATGAGATACCCTTTTACTATAGTATATCTGAATAGTTTTAATCATAAATATCTCATGATCCAGTGATCATCTCGTCGAGAAGAATCGATTGATATAAAAACCGCTCAATTTGGATCACTGCCACTGAGTCACAAAGCTGATTATATGTTAACGAATATAAAAAAATGCATTAACTTCAATATCTTGTGACTTAGCGGTCTTGAATCAAATAAAATTTATACCATTCGATTTCTCTCGATTAAGAGGATTCGAATGGTATAAATTTCATTCAATTAGGACGCAGTCGCGCTAAAACCAGGAACGCTATATAAGTACATCTTAAAATTAATAGAACTTATTATTTTACAGTGTTTTTATTTCTTTTTAATAATAAATGTAGATCGTATTTATACAACAAATAGACTTGTTATAAAAGAAAATGAAAATAAATCCGTTATTGGAGGTTCTAATCTAATAACAGCACATCTGACTTGGAATTTAATGCGCTTGTAACCCGAACCATTCATGGTCAAAAACACTAGTGTCACCAATAATCGAGAGAGCAGTTATATGATTTCTCAATCTCTAAATTTTCATCGGGTGACTTAACTCTATATTAATTATGTGAATTACTTTTGTTTTAATTTTTTATTTGTATGAATTCAACTTTTAAAAACAAAACATGATATTATGAGTATAACTTTCTGTGAATACTTTTAATGGCTTAGTTTTATGAAAATTTAATATAAATCGCTATTATTTACTGTAATTAGTATTGTTAATGGTTTATTTTATTGTTTTTTATTTTAGAATTTATTTCTTTGTTGTGTTTGAGATATTCCTTTTATTGTTTGAAATTAAGTTGTGTTTTATAGTTTGTCAAATAACTTGAAAGTCAAGAGCACCAAAACTTTGTCTTATTCAATTTTCGCAAAAAAAATAATAATAATAAAAATATGCAATTTAATAATTATTAACTATTCTGATAATTTATTTGTTATATTATTTGGGTTTATCAAAGAAAAATAGTGTCAAGAATAGGATTTTTTTTTATATATAATTGTTTTTTTTTTAGAAAAAGTAAAAGCTAAGAAAAAACTTTTTATATCTAAAAAAATTTAAAATTTAAAATTTGATTTCTAGAGAGTTTTAGTACAGAAAATCATATAACTGCTACTTTTCTTCATAATTTAGGTTAGTAATACTAAATTTAAAGCTAGATAAGCAAGATGCTTTTTTTTTATTATGTAAAAATAAACACCCTATGATCCTTTAGATCTTTATCTAAAAATAGTTTATAGCTAAATTTTTGGTTATAAACATTTGTTTTGTATTATAGCTAATTTTGAATTTGGTTGGCTAGCAAAATTTTTTAATTCTAATTCTAGACTTTGTATAATTCTTATAAATTATGATTTGATACACATAGAGCTTACGGATCTTTATTCGAATAATATTCGAATAACTTAGGGTTAGCAAATATCTAGTCGAATATTCGCCGAATGACTAATATTCGCCGAATATTCGAATAATCGAATAATTATAATTATTCGAATACATATAATTATTCGAATAATTATATATATTCGAATAATTATAATTATTCGAATATATATAGTTATTCGAATAATTAATATATGATTTATCCAACAATAAATTTAAAATTGCGCATTGTATACCGGCTGCACGGCTTTTTTTTTTTATAGTAAAAAATTTTTTTTTATATTAGTCTTTTTTTATCATTAAAAATGGATTTAAAAAGACTAATTAAAGCTTATTGTGGATCCTTGATCTAAATTTATTATTAATTTTTTTATTATATAATAATTAAATATAGTCAAATTAAAAAAAAAAACTTATATAACCTGTTTGATTATCTTTCGTAATCCCATGTTCATTATATAAATGGTATATCATATTACTCATAGTGCCATGAAATTTGTACTTCACGCTCTTTTCTTTTCTTCTACATATCTTGCATTCAGCATGAATTTTATCTTGCAAAACTTCGAAGTGATGCCATACATGACTTCCGTTTTCACTGTTTGAACTCTCAGCATTAACGTGAGTTTCTTGCTCTTGATCGTTAGCGTTGTTATCTTCTATACGCACACGTTTTCGAGAATTATTGTCATTGCTTTTACCTTTGCTTTTGTCTTTGCTTTTATTACTTGTAAGTGCCATTTTTTTAAAAAAAAAAAGCTTATGATGAACCTTCTAAAAATAATCGAATTTTGATATTTTTTTTTTTTTTATTTAAGTATACTAAATTGCCCTATATTATAGACACATGCTATTTCAAGTACCCAATTATACAGTATAAAGTGATTTTTTTTTAATTATTTAGAGTCTAAGTGTGCTAAATTACTAATATAAGATTGCACATATTCTACTTAAAGTTTTTGTCCCGTGTAAAGCACCTTAGATTGTTATTATCTATTTAAATTACTACATGTAAAAAAAATTTTAATGTTAAAGCTTGATGAAGACCTGACGAAGGCTTGATGAAGACTTGATGAAAAGCCTATTTAGGAATTATTGCTAATGCCAATATATGATTCAGATTATTAAGCATTACTGCTATCTGATTATTGTTACAATTAATATTGTTTTGGATTATTGAATATCGATCTTGATAAATTCAATCTGAATGGCATGTGCTGATGGGTCTTACCCCACGAACACACAACATAGTTAAGATTTCTTTTTTTAATTTTTTTTTTTTTTTCTAGCCAATATTAACAACACCTTTATTACTTCCACATGCATATTTTTTTTACGGTTTTTTACATGGTTTGTATTATTTATTTGGAAAGAGAATCTAATTTTATTTATGAGCGCTAACTTTTTTATATAATTTTATTATTAAAGTTCAAATCGATAAAACTAACGACATATTTATGCAAACTAAATAAACAATGCATATTTAATTGTTATACAAATTATTGTTACTAATATCAATGGGCTCGTACTGTACATAAAAATTTTGCATTAGACATTAATGCTAATACTATTAGCCTATTTTATGGTTACTAATATCAATGGACATGTACTGTACATAAAAATTTTGCATTAGACATTAATGCTAATACTATTAGCTTAGTAATGCAATTTTACGGGTCAAGATATGGATAAAAGTTTATATAATTATATATTATATATACTATCAGCCTTGGTATCGTACGATTTTACATGTAAATAAATAGATTTAATTTGGGTTTATAAATATATTATTCGAATATAATGAATTATTCGAATATAATAAATTATTCGAATATGATGAATTATTCGAATAATTCGAATATGATGGATTGTTCGAATACAATAGATTATTCGAATTATTTGAATATAATTAATTATTCGAATATAATTAATTATTCGAATTATTCATCGAATAAATATTTAGAAAACTTTATTCGAATATTTGCCGAATACGAATATTATTCGAATAATGAATATAAATCTGAAGCTCTAGATACACATATTCTACTCCTAATTAGTGGTTGGAGCAGTTTTAAAAAGTTTATCATATCAAAATTCAAGTTTATTACATCAAAATTCAAGTTTATTGTATTAATTATTAATAATTGATATAATAAACTTGAATTTTGGTATAATAAACTTGAATTTTGATATAATAAACTTGAATTTTTAAAACCAGTTTCAACCTCTACTTCTAGTACCAAACAAGTATATAATTTGATTAATTATATGTTTTTATAGTATATAATTTCAACATGCTATAAGATTTAAAAATTTTTGATTTTATGTTTATATGTAATAATAAATAACAAAAAATATACTTAAATTAAAAAAGGTATTATGAAAAAGATCCTAATAAGATATTATATTAAAATCTTTTAAGATTATTTTTTGTAAAGTTGCTTTACAAAAATGCATATTAGATTAGCTATCAATATAATTTATTTTAGGCTATAAGTGTTTTGTGAGATCGTGTATAGATGCATATTAAACTTTGTTTAGATTACAAAAAATAATTTTAAAATTTTTTTTTGGTAATAAAATTTACTAATATTTTGAAAGTGGAATCAGTTTAAAGTTGGATCAGTTTCAAAAAAAAACCAGTTTGAACTGGTTTTTGCACTAGAACTAAAGATTTTCTTAGTTTTTGAACATAGACCAGTTTAGACCAGTTCAGACTAATTAATTAGTAGCAGAAAATGAACTATACAAGAATAATTCAATATAGTAATGAACCAACAAAGGTATGACAAAATAATTATTAAATAATCAATGAAAACATGACAAATAATTAGTGAATAAGTATTAAAGTACAAATAATTAGTAAATAATCAAAAAAAATATGACAAAATAATTAGCAAAAATAAGTTATCTATATATTAAAAAATGAGATCTTCAATCCATCTGTCAGTTATACAACTGTACAACGTAAATTAACTATGTATAGGGATCTGTTAAAGCCAGGTATTATCACGTGACTAATAGCCAATCAAATTGTAAATTTTGATCGTCACGGATCAGCCCGACGAGACAAAAACAAAGAAAAAAAGTGAAAAACACCAAAAATACAAGAAACGAGTGTCTAAACCTGTTTCAGAGCATTAATAAAAAATGTCGGGAAGGCAATTTTACCTATAAGATATTCCTAACCCTAACCTCTAACTAACCCTTACCCTAATTTTAATTAAATAATAAAAAACATATAAAGGCACCTGGCTTTAACAGTCCCCTATGTATATCATGTTGTGCTACCACAACTAATCATGTGAAACGATCTTTTTACTTGAGCAAGTCCTATAGCCAATCGGTGAGTGAATATTTTGACTATTCCGGATCAGTACAACAAAGAATCGGAACATGTAAAATAAAAAAAATCTTTTTATTCCATCTGTCATTATACAGGTAATACAAACTCCTTAAGAGGAATCGCCAACAAAAAATCCAAATACGCGTAAAAGAAGAAAAAAAAAGCAAAAACCAATGTTTAAATTGATATTAAAAATGATAGCAATGAAAATTTACACATATTAAGTGTTAATTTAGCTTCACGCATTTAGTTTATTTACCAGTTACAAAATTGGATTTTCTTTTTTTGGTTTGCATTATCTGCGCAAATAAGTAAAATGTAATTTTGCAACTTCAAGCGACTTTTTTTTTATTTATCTGTTATAGCGTCTTTCTAAAACAGTTAAAAAAATTTAAATACTTGATAATTAAACAAAAATTCGAATTCAGTATTTTTATCGACTAAATACTTTTTCAAATTTTATTGACCCTTAGACATTGGATTTGGCTATAAATATCAAAAAAAAAAAGCCTAAAAAAAGTGTGTCTTACCCACAATATCATTACATTGTTCCAAACTACTTAGGCGTTTAATTGCAATTTTTGGCTCTTAGAAGTTGAATTTGTCTCTAAACGTCAAAAAAAAAAACAGCCCTAAAAAAAGTGTGCCTTTCCACAATATCCTTACATCGTTCCAAGCTACTTAGGCAATTAATTGAAAACTTTAACTTAATATACTATGTACAACATTATTTTTTGTAGTACTAAGGCTTTTTTTGAACAAAATGTAAAAATGAACTTGATTAAAAAGAACTTATGAACTTAACTTTTTTTTTTTACAAACTCAATATTTTCATATAAGGGATCATAGACTAATTTCTTAGTATTTAGGGTTTTAACCTTAGGTTCGCAAGAAATTTTATCTGAATAGTTCAATTATTTTTCTTTTTTTTTGTAAAAAAAAACTCTAAGAAATTCAACAAATTATAGTCAAGCCAAATAATAATTTTACATGATATGCAATACTTAAGGAAAAACAAGAAATATCTTTTTTGTTTTGAGAGATTCAGTAGTATGATGCACTTAAGAGTCTTCACTTTTCAAAATATTTTAATAAAATAATGTTTGATTTACTTTCGGATGAAAAAAGTCATTAAAAAAATTTGTTGAAATTTAATCTTTTAAATAAATACTATTAAAAGCTGCTATTTTTTTTCATGTTTGTGTTATTATGGACATTGTGTATTTTGTATTATAGCATAAAACACCCCCCTCCATAAATTGTCCGATTGAGTATATTTATATGAAAATTAAAGTAAAAAGTGAACATGCGAATATTTTGTGAACCATAATACTTGCCTTTCAATTTTTTTTTGTGTATTTCATATTGTAGTATAAACACCCTCCCTCTATAAATTGACTAACTAATTTTATTTATATGAAAATTAAAGTGAAAAAAGTGAACATGCTATATTTTGTGAACTATAACTGATAATACTTGCCCTTTTTATTGGAGGTAGTTTAGTATATAAAACTACAGCATATAAATGGAACCATTTCATTTGACGAATCAATAGATACTAATATAATTTTATTCTGAGTGCTGTTTATTATTATATAGCTTAAAAGCTTAAGTGTGCTATAGCACCCACCACACCAGAATACCCGAATCTCTTTATACCTGTACTGTATTATGTGTATATACTTTGGTTATAATACTATTATAATACATATTAATAATAGGTACTATTTTTTAAATACCAAAATAATGAAAATTTTAACTATGAAAACAAAATTTTATACAATATAACAATGGGCATCCAATCTGACAGTTTGCATGTGATTATAAATACAATGACAGATACAGGGTGTAGGTGAGATTTTTCAGATCATGTGATCAATCAATCTCCGGTCTAGGTCGGGATAAATGATCCAGGAGGGATCCCGTGTTTACCCTGTTACACAGATCAACAAATAATTACACTTTTTGTTTTTTTTTTACAGCTTTTTTTTTTCTTATAAGGTCGCCGTCGTTGTGTTGTTGTCGTTGGTACCTCTTTCCGTCATTGGTGTCGTCATTGTCATCGTCGTTGTTTTCGTGTTGTCATTGCACTTACGCTTGTCGTAGGTAAGGTGTGAATGTCGTCGTCGTTGTTTTCGTGTTGTCATTGCACTTACACTTGTCGTAGGTAAGGCGTGAATGTCGTCGTCGTTGTTTTCATGTTGTCATTGCACTTACACTTGTCATAGGTAAGACGTGAATGTCGTTGTTTATTAGTAGCGGTCTACTTTTTTTTTTTGTCGTTTTATCGCATCTTTAACTTTCTTGTCTGCTGGTTTATTTGTAGTGTTCCGTCATTCGTGGAAAAATCTATATAGAAAAAAACAGAATTTTAGCACTTGCATTATTGGTATCGTCGTTGTAACCGGTAGAGTCATCCATGGGTGCTGTAGTTGAAGCTGTTAATAGGTTGAAATTAGGAGATAGAGTACGATGGTTAGTGTTAGATAGTGAATTAGGGATAAGGTTAGATTCGTGTGAGATTAGGGTAGAGGTTAGAGCGAAATTAGTGTTAAAGATTAGTAGTATTAGTGCGTGTTTTAGATAATATAATAAAAATAAAGATAATTATTAAATAAATATATACAAACCATCTTGTGCCCTCTTCTTCTGAATCGAGTTGTAATTGATGGATAAAGTGGGTTCTAAAAATAATTTGAAATAAATTAAAATAAATAAAATAATTTAAATAAAATAAAATAAGTTGAAAACAAATTAAAGAAAAAATAAAAAATAATTAAAATTAAAACGAAATAAAAAAAAATAATTAAATAAAATAATTTAAATAAGTAAAATTAAAAACAAATTAAAAAAAATATATAACGAATTAAAAAAAAAAATAAAAAAATATTTTAAAAAAAGAAAAAATAAATAAATACTTAATTTATTTTTGTTATTTTTTTTTATTTTACTTTTTAAATTATTTTTTTTTATTTAAATTATATTTTTTTATTTTTTTTTTAATTTATTATTTTTTTTAATTCGTTTTTTTATTTTAATTTATTTTATAATTCATTTATTTTTGTTATTTTTTTTTATTTTACTTTTTAAATTATTTTTTTTTATTTAAATTATTATTTTTTTTTAAATTATTATTTTTTTTAATTCATTTTTTTTATTTTAATTTATTTTATAATTCATTTAT
>QKWP01000367.1:192558-217908 GCA_003550325.1 Gigaspora rosea | reverse complement strand
CTTAGATTGTAACACAGGCAAATTTGCCTGCGTATTTTAAAATTTTTAATAAAATTTTAAATATTGATTTTAGCCATATCTTTTCTAAGTAAAAAATATTCTTTAAGTTTTGTTTTAGTAACTTTGTTATAAAATTTTTTTAAAATCATTAGAAAACTTTAATATAATAAATGTTTAAAGTTCTTGTATTGGCATTTTTACTATTAAAATTTTTCTTTAGATTTTTTCAAATTTTATATGTTCCCGTCTATAAAAAAAATCTTTACTTCTAATACAAGTCTTAATTTTTACAAGTAAATCATTAAAGTTGCAATAATGAAAGTTGTCATCCTTTATATAAACTACAATATTGTCTTAAGAACTATAGTTCTAAAACTAAAACTAAATAAGATCGCAGAAAAATTGTAATAAAATTTTTTAAAAAAATTTTTTCTTAAAATTATCTATTTTCAGCTTATATGTAACTATAATTTATTTTCTTATAATATAAAAACTAATTTTGCAAAAAAGTAATCCTTATTTTCAAATATAATTGTACAAAGTTTTATTTAATTATTTTAGTATTTTAAAAAAGTAAATCAGAGCTAAAAAAGTGCAAAAACGCAGGCAAATTTGCCTGTGTTCTACTACAATCTAAGGGATAATTATAAGAATTGCTGTACAGAAGGTAAATAACATTTTGTCTAATTGTTTTTCCATAATATCAATACTTATATTGTTTTTATTAGTTAATAGTTCTTTATCATAATGTTATTAACTTTGAATTCATTATCATAACACAATTCTGGAATTATTTGAACTACTTTTATTTCATTTATTTAATCTGATTAAACTGGTTTTAATTTCAGAAATAAATTTTTGATTACTGTTCCAGGCACTAAATCTAACTATTTAGACTGAAATATTAATATCTATCAATTACTTAATTAACTATCAATTATTGTATTTTTAATTTTTGATAAAAAAAACTATATCTGCTTTTTAGTATTTACTGAATTATACCTACTGTACTATGCGATTTCATGATTATGTATATCCGCAAAGTAATACACTAATCTTAAACAGCAGATCAAAAAACATATTAATTCATATAAATATACTTAAAATATTAATTTCTTAAGTTATACGATTGTGTTGTCACGGGATAAGCGTGACCTTCCAAATATTGGATGATCATTTAAAGTACACTGCGCCATGTTTCAGATGACAATCAATCATATATCGGCAATTCACAATTGATCTGCATACAATTATTCGTGCATAATCGATCATGCATGCTCGGGGCTTGGCGTACGGCAGAATGATTTAGAAACTATTTAATTTATGGTATAATAGACATATTATGATAACATTGTAGATAGGGTATCATACGATTTTAGTCTCATGGTTTTTGTAATATTCTAAATTGTTAGATTAGTGATTCCCATAACATTTTGTAAAGTATAAAAAGGAGGTTGTTTTTAGTTCTTCTGCAGTAGTAATTTTCGGATTAGCATATCATTAACTCCAATAAGCATATAATAGACCTCGACTATAATAATATAAAAGTTACATTTATTTTAAATCGGGATAAATCACCAAGTCACGCCTCTGGTGAGCTGCCTTTTATCATCTTTCGCATCGTAGAACTAAGGGACGTACAATTCTCCTTGTAACAGAGTTTAAATATAACCCGTCGTTTAACGACAGGTTTTACAACTAGTTTATATTAATTTTTTAATAAAAAAAATAAATTAATTTATTTAATAATTAGAAAAATTTTATTTAGTTAATAATTAATAAAAATATTATTAAATTATATATATTTTTTTAATTATTCAGCAGTCATGCCACAACTTTATTAATTTATTTATGTAACACTAATACAAAATGAAAACCTAAATTGGCTGATAATATAAAGTGCGACCCACCTAGATGTTGTAAAGATCCTTAAAAGTGACCTGCTATATCAAACATTTTTCTCATCGTAAAACCCCTCACTTTGTTAAGTTTAGAATTTCTGAATCACTGATTGGAGTTGCTGTCTATCATAACTGCCTATTCTTTAACCCTCTTTTCCTAACTTTATGTGTAGCAAGATTTTACCAAAAAAAGAAAAACATATATAAAGTAAAAAAAAAGAGGGAAAAACTATGAAACCTAAACAAAAAACCAAAATAAAACAAAGTAAAAGTAGAAGGAAGAAAAGGAGGGCAAAGAATAAATGGCTATAATAGCACTATTTACGTCTATGCCTGACGATAAAAATTATATAATACTGCACAAGGAATCGTCTCACCTGAGTATTATATGTACATATATAAGAAAATAAAAGAAAAAGAAAAAACACCTAAAAGAACATTCTAAAAAGAAATTTCATTTTGTATTTTACTTCAAACATATTCGCAGATTTTTCGAATTTATTATTAAAAATTCTAAAAATATTTAATAGCGAATAACTTTTGTTTAACTGGTCTGTTTTTGATGAAACAACTACCAAAATGTTTACATTGATGAGACAGTTCTAATGAACCCAAAATCATTTAAATCAATCACTGGATCCAGAGATTGTTAACAATTTGTATTACTTTGGGTATTTAAGGATTGCAAAAACCAATTCTTAAATATCTGAAGTAACACAAATCGTTAATGATCTTTGGATCCAGTAATTGGATTTTAGCGATTTTGGGTTCATTAGAATCGCCTCATCAATATGAGCATTTTGGTAGTTGTTTCATCAAAAATGGACTAGTGGAACAAAAGTTATTCATTGTTAAAGATTTTTGGAATTTTTAATAGTAAATTCCAAAAATCTGCGGATATGAATATCTCACATGTTATTCATTGTTTATCTCAAGAGACCCGATTTCACTCATGACTTGTTTCCAGTATAGTAGGTGCATTCCCAATTTGGAAGGAGTAAACATTGCTGATCTTTTGGAGGGGGTAAACTGAATCACCCACTTTTTGAAATTTCAAAAAGTCCAAATGGATGCCATTAAGAGTACCAAAACAAAAGAAATTTGTAGGAGTTATGCTGTATTGAATAGTATATTTAACCAGGACTCTACTTCTATTTTCATATCCATGGGACTTGACAAAGCTCTAGAAATTTTCTACTACTTCTTTGCAGTTTCTTTGCTCAATAGTACCAAAGCCCACTAAAGCGTCTCATTTAAAAGTCTGCAAGTCTTTTTCATCTCTATTTCATGCACAGAACATCTAGTGAATGGACTTTGTACCCGACAACAGCTTGGAGAAGTTTTGTTGTATTTAGATATACTAACTATAGAGTTTTCATAGATCAGTCCTCTTGGAAATTTTGGTACAAGGGATCGTCAGAAAAGAGTTTCTAAAAAGTTACTTGTGAAAATATTATTAAATTATTTAATATAGAAATTTTATTTATTTAATAATTTGCAAAAAATATTATAATTATAATAAGAAAATAACTAATAATCACTACAGGTGATTATCACCTGTGATCTACAATGCATAAAAAAATAAACAAAACAAACAACTTTTATTAAATAAAAATTAAATCTCTTTAATATTAGGGTAAGGGCAAGGTTAAAGATTAGGGTGGGGCTTATATATAGTAAAATTTAGCGAGGAATTTTTTTTTGCATAAAAAAAAGTAGTTTTATAGACAAAATTTTAGATTAGAAGCAATTTTAGCAATTTTTTAAAAAATTTTTGTTTTTTGTTACACAAAAATTGATCTACATATTACTCCTGATCCTGAATTTTAATTGGCAAATTGACTACAGGTGATAATTACCTGTGGTGTAAATTAGCAATTTCTTTATAATAATTATTAAAGAAATTTTTTTATTTAATAATTTGCAAAGATATAGTCATGATATTGTTATTATAATAGGCTGCAAGTCCTTGCTAGTAAAGCGCTTTTTTGAAAACCTTAACAATGGTGGAAGAAAAGTGAATAGGTAAAACCTTGCTATAGCAGGTTACACATAGGTGTCTATTGAGACAACTGGGTAGATCATACTTTAGATTTTAGCTTCAACTAGAAGTAGCATAATTTGTAATATACAAAATATACCGGTAATAAATAAAGTTATGGCATGACTGCTGAATTTAAAACAAAAATAATAATAATAATTTGCAAAGATTTTTTTTTTTTTAAAAAAATTCAGCAGTCTTGCTACAACTTTATTTAACTTTTGTAAATTTTAAAATATTCTATTTTATCTTACAAAATTTGCTATTTTTGTACTAATACTAAAGTGAGACCCACTCAGTTGTCTTAGAGATACCTAAGTGTGACCTGCTATAACAAACTTTTTCTCTCTAAGTTTCTTTCTTTCAATAAAGAAAAACCATCTAGATTTGCGGTCAGGGTTTGCCACCTGTCAAAACTACCATCTATTTTATATTCCAGCTTGCATGGACCCCTCCCTTGTCCAATCCATGTATAAACTTCTTTTTTCGTAATACTTAAAATTTCCGTCCAGCTTCGTTTTGGCTTTCTATCTTTTTCTAATGATTCTTTTTCTCCTGTCTCCTCTTACGGATTATCGCTTCTTTTCTTTTTCTCTTCTGGTTTTCTTCTCTTTTCTCCCTTTTCTTGGTCCCTATAATTTGCAAAGATATTACTAAATTATATAATAATTACTAAAATATAATTTACTTAAGAATTAATTGATTTGTTACAGAATAAATTTATAACCATAAATACTAAGATCAGGTGTAACATGACTATCAAACCAAATTTTCTATAAAAATAAATCTATGCAATTAAGGTTAGGGTTAGAGTAAAGCTTGATATAAGGCTTTTGGGTTAGAAAAAACTTTAGTTATATTAAAATTTAGCATAGAATTTTTTTTGTTAGAAACCGAAAGGTAGTTTTATATATGAAATTTTGATTTAAAAGCAATTTTTGGCAAAACGAACATGTGCAATATTACATCTGATCTTAGAATTTGATTGGCTTGTTTGGATGGGTTACAGTAACTGCGGTTACAAATTAATTAATCCTTTATTTAATAATTAGTAAAAATATTAATTTATATAAAATTAGCAAAAATATTAATTTATGGGTCTACTCATTATCATTTAAAATTGACTCTTCTAATCGAACACTTGTCCAAAATTTTAAGCAAAAGAAAAACAAAAATTTTTTCTTAGTAAAAGACGAAGCAGCTATAATACTGGTTTTTATAAAGGTCAACTCTTTCCTGTTTTCCTTGGGACTCCTTTATATATTCAGCAAGCAAGCCAGAAGTGTCAGTTGTACAAGATAACTAGCAGTGGGTGCTCTTGGTACAAGAAATTTTGGTAGAAGTTTTCTTCCATTAACAAAGGTTTTTATAGTTTGGCTGCGCAGTGAACTAAAAAAAAAGAGCTTTTCAACACACTCTCTAAAGGTTTTGGCTACAAGAACATATTTGACCGTATACCCATTATCATATTCTCGCTTGAAGTCTTTTTTTCTGGAATTTTGGATGGAAAGTGGGAGATTCGATATATCTCCTTCAAAAGATCAGCATTGTTGTTCCTATCCTAATCGGGAAGAAGGCATGCAGGTGGATAAACAGGAACGGACGCATAATAAAACGTGGCGCAATGGAGTAGACAGATCTGCAGAAAATAAATTTTAGAAAGTTCCTTTATTTTTCTTTTATGTATATATAATACTTTGGCGAGGTGTTTTCTTGTGCAGTATTATATAATTTTTATCACCAGGCATAGGCGTAAATAGTGCTATCATAGCCATTTACTTCTTGCCTTCCTCTTCTGTCTTTTCATTTATACTTTGTACTCTTTTGGTCTTCATTTAGGTTTTTTAGCTTCTCCCCTTTTTTTTTATTTCCTTTTATTTTCTTTAGTTGTCCTTTTTATTCTAGTAGAATCTTGCTACTCGAGAAGTTAGAAGAAGAGAGTTAAGAAGTAGGTGGTTATGATAGGCAGCAAACTCCAATCAGTGATTTGGACACTCTAAGTCTACCTAGATAAGGGGTTATGATGAGAAAAAGTTTGTTATAGCAGGTCACATTTAAGGATCCTTTGATAACACCTGGGTGGGTCGCACTTTAATATAATAGTCACCATAGAGTAGACATAACGCATGATGTACTGGTGTTACAAAATGTGTATAAATAAAGTTGCGGCATGACTACCAAATTCCAAAAAAAAAAATTTACGGGTCTACTAAAATGCATTTATGGTGTTTTACACCATATTATACAAACTATTAGAATAGCCAATCAAAATTTAAGATTAGGTATAATATAAAATTTTGGGTTTTTTGTTTATTTTTTAAAAAAAACATTTATATCACAAAAGTTTGCTTATGAAACTACCTTTGGGGCTCTAATAAAAAAAAATTTCTTGCTAAATTTTGTATATATTAATGCCCTTGATAAAATTTCAGGCCTCACCCTAACTCTAAAGTAATGAAATTTTATTTTTTGTTTTATAAAAAATTTATTTTAGTTTTTGTTACACAGATTTGCAAATCTAATTTACCTATGGTGTAAAACTCTATAGCCACATTTTATATTATCCATTAATTTAAGTAATAATTAGTAAGGATATTAAATTATGTATAAGAATATTAAATTATGTAACAATTGCTATAACACAATAATGTAATCTTATAAATTAAAAAATTTTCTTTATTAGTCACTTTGTCAATTACAAAATTAAGTAATTCCATGCCCTTTATATAAATAAAATATTTTTGCATTTTCAATTATCAATAACAAAATTGTTTCAATAAATGTTTAGGACAATGACCTACAAAGTGATAACAAGATAGCAACAATAATGTTAATATCAAAGATTCAATTTCAATTTCACAAATATCTAAAAATTCTTATTACCAAAAACTTTTAAATTACTTGTATAGTCATTTTTGTATTAAATTCTTAAATGTATAATAATAATAAAAAAGAGAAGGTTTAAATTTTTTAGAGATAAAAGACTAATTAGAATCTGTATAACTAGACTTGACTAGATTATAAATATGATTTAATTGGTCTTACTAGAACTGAGGCTAGACTGGGCTAAACCTTAAATTAGTTATAGATCTTTTTTATTATAAAAAAAGGTAAAATTTTACTATTTAATATATACTATATTATTAATTTTTTTGTATATATACTATAGAACTTAAATACAATTAAGTTGATAATTTTCAAGATCAAATAATTTATAATATAAATTTATAAGCAAACAAAGTATTGTTTTTATTAAATTTTTAATATACAAATAATAAGTATTATAATTTATTTTAATAAAATTTAAGATCAAATAATTAAATAATAAAAAATAAATTAAAGAAAATATATAGTTGTATTAATACTAATACTAAATAAAACTGTTATTAGATGCTACACATTTATTAATTATAATACAATTTGACCTCTCTATAATCACTTAGTTGGGATAATAGTAACCTTTTTAAAAAATGTGTTTATAAAAGAGATTGTGCTAATATAGAGATTTTTATATATATTAATAGTAGTTTGTTTAATAAAATTAGATGCTTATATAGAAATATGATTATATAAATAGTGATTATAGATAAATTAATTTTTAGAGAGTTAAAATCTTATTATTCTTGTGAATTAAATTATTTGTTAACTCTATTTTCTATATTTTTTTTTAACTATTATTTTGTGCTATTATATATATTTATAAAATTTTATTACCAATTATACTTGTATTTAACATCATTATATTATATATTGTTATTTTTTTATATTAAGCTTTTATTTATATTTAGATTATCTATAAATTTATATATAATCTAACTAATAAACAAAATAAAAATTAGTTAATCAAATATGTCTACTATATATAAAAAAATAGTTATATATTATAGAAATAAAATAAAACAATCAATATATAATAAATAAGTGAATTTACAAATACTTTATAAAAAACTTAGTTTATAAATAATTATTTTACAAACAAGATTATTATTTTTTTTTTTTAATATTAGGGGTATAGCTCCTGCCCCAATCTTTATTAATACTGCAGTAAATTGACATATGGTAATGCCGTAAATACATACAGATTATACACAAGTATTGAAACTAGGACTTCAGGCTATAAACCTTTTATCCATGGCTAAAACCTACCAGAGCCTTCTATATTCCATTTATATAGTTGACCTGGATTTGTACATTTCTTTTAACTAACAATTAACGTCCACATGTGCACCACTTTATCCACATTTTCTAATTCATTATTTTCAATTTGGTGTGTAACTATAGATGGCAGTGAAATTATAGTGGTAATTTCTATATTCGGCAGTAGAAATTGTTGAAATAAATTCACCAAAAATTTTTTAAGATTGAGATGCCGAATTAAATTCAATTGTTGAAATTAATTTACATACAAAAATTAAATCAATAGTTGAAATTAAATCAACAGTTGAAATTAAATCAATGGTTGAAATTAATCAATGGTTAAAATGAAATCAATGGTTGAAATTAAATCACTAGTTGAAATTAAATCAATAGTTGAAATTAAAATTAACAGTTTAAGAGTTCTCAAGTATTTTTCTCAAAGTGATTAGTTAATTATAGTAATCATGCACAAGTACTACAATTAATTGAAGTAATACTAATAGTAATTTTGTTAAAAATTTTTGTTGCAAAATGCAGTTATTAAATTTTAGTACAACTATTATAGTTTCTGATTATCTTTTTTAATTATTGTGATAATAAAATTGATTGACCAAATAATTTATTTTTTACCAATTAAAAATCCATATGCCAAGTCTGGCAAGTTCTAATCTAAATGCTTAAAGTTTTATTTTTTGTTATAACTAAAATATCTAAAGTTATGGCCCAAAATTTTTTTTTATTCCACAATATTACTACATTGTTTGTACTTTATTTAGAACCAAAACCCAAACTCCTAAATCTTTCATTTAACTTATATTAATTGAGTTTTGGAATCAGGCTTTCTATTTTATTTGGGACCAAAAATTTAATAAAATAGCTGTGTGATGCTGTTGACAAGCTTAACAATTTTAGCATAATATTTGATTTACTATTACAAATCAGCATATGGTACTGTATGCAGTTAAGGCTGATTTGGTACTATTACAATAAAACAATTGTAACATTCTTGATCATAACGTGCTTATCAATATATTAGTATGGGCCGGTGCAAAAATGTAGATACACGACTACTAAAAATTTTCATTGTCTACATATAAAAGTTTTTATATATAAGCTATTTATTTACAATTTTTTTATACCAAATAAAGTAGGTTTTGAGAAATCTTTTTATATATTTTTTATTATTATTTAATAGAGAATTTATTGAGTAATAATTTTTATAAAAAATTCAATTTTTTTTTGAAAAAAAGCATTCTTTTTAGTAAAAAATTGTTTTCGCTACCAATATGCAACTTTAAATGTTTATACTAAGCAAGTACATTGGCAAAGGTATGCTAAATATACAGTTAAAATTTTAGCTTAATTGAATTATTAGTTGTTAAGATATGAATTTTTCAAATTTATTTTTAATTTACTATTTTTCACAAAATTACTATAGTAAATTTCGCACAATTTTTTGTGTTACATAGTAAATGATAATAAATTTTAAAAATTTATATTTTAATAACTAATAATTCAATTAAGCTAAAATTTTAACTATATATTAAGCATACATATAGCAATCTAGTTAATTAATTTAAACTTATAATGTTGCATATTGGTGGCAAAAATAATTTTTTTCTGAAAAGAATGTTTTTTTTTGAAAAAAAATTGAATTTCTTTAAAAAATTATTACTCAATAAAATCTCTATTAAATAATAATAATAAATATATTAAAAGATAGCTCAAAACCTACTTTATTTGGTATAAAAAAATTGTAAATAAATAGCTTGTATAAAAAAACTTTTATATATAGACAATGAAAATTTTTAGTAATCGTGTATCTATGTTTTTGTACCAGCCTATAGATTATATTAGAAGTTTTATAAATGTAATGTTTTAACAGTTTATTAATACTAACTAATAAATTATTTATATCTTAGCCTATATGTGTATAGCATAGAGTTAACACCTCTATCCGGATTTATATATCCAGATATATACTATGTTATATGATATAACATGATATAGTATTTTTATATCCGAATATAAATAAATCTGGATTTAAATTTAAATTCAGATATATACTATATTAAAACCGGATAAATCCGGATATAAAAAATATATCCGGATAGAGGTATTAACTCTAGTACAGCATTATATAATATAATTAATCAAGTATAAAATTTTAATAATATATTGTGTTTATTCAATATTTTATAATTAGAAGTTAAATTTGTATAGAATTTTTTAATGTTTAATTGTTTAATCATATCTAAAGCTTAACTTATTTAGGTGTTATGATGAATTGCATTTTGTATAAGAATGAAGTTATAAATAGCATTAGTAAATATTATAATATATATTTTTGAATACTTAGATCAGATCGACCAACAAATAACCTATGTGATGTTTGATCAGATCAGGATCATAAAGGTAATAATTGTCGCAGATTAAAATGAAATCAGATTAAAATGAAATTGGGGACCTCTCTTGCTTACCTTTAAAGCTTATAAAGCCATATATACTCATTTATTAATAACCATAACCCTAAACCCTAACCCTAATGCTAAAAAAACCCCACAAAAAATATCCCCTAAAAATTTTTAAAATTTTGCTTAAAAAATAGAATAATTTTATTTTAATCTGTCACAATAATTAATTAGTAATCATGTATTGATTACATCAAAGATCAATGAAAAAGATCAATAAAACATCAATATGACTATTAATAATTATTATTATTGCCATTGATAAATCACACAATTTTTATTGTATGTTTTAATTGATTTTAAGTCATTTTCAATTTTTTTTATTTTTTATTTTTTTTTTAGAAATCAAGAAATATATCAATAAACAAAACCAGTAATATCAGAAATAAATCAAATAAAAATAAGGCATAACTTAAGCATGAAATACTTAAAATCATTCTTTGGAAGGGATATTCATGTACAAATAGCACTAAACAGCCATATCAAACTGGTTTAATATAAAATACAAATCGGACCACAATATTATGTGAAAATATAACCAATCAAAGAACAGTATTTGATCACATCGGACCTGCGGGTCGATAGCATAGCAGTTATGCTCCCAGGTCCCCAATTGAAGGTTGCCGGTTCAATACCGCCTGGCGGTAAATTGAATTTGATAGTCAGAACCCGATTAGGAATAACCGAAGTCATACAAGATGTAAGGTCGGTCCAATGAGGCACGAACTTGATGGAGGCGTTTCCGTGTAATATATACGTACCCACAGAAAACAGGACTGAGGTGGCTTGGCCGGTCCTACAGGAAGTTAAATAATGCGGTGCGGACCCACATTTGGGCGGCGAAAGGCAAGCCGGATGAAGCCTTCATTACAGTAACATCTCCGAGTGGCCAAAGCTCCGACGACGGAGGTCTTTTGGGTAGCGTAAGGCAAGCCGGTTAGTTTATTAGAGTTGGGTTTAAGTGGAGGTTGCTCAAAAGGAGGGTTACAGAGAAGAGCGCTGGGTCTTAAGATTAAAAAAAAAAAAAAAGTATTTGATCACATCATTTCACTCCTTAGATAACTATTGCACTTTGTTCCTGGTACAGCCAAATTAATTTAATGATTAAATTATTTCAAAAGCTAAATTAATTTTAATAGGTAATTTAATTTCAACCATTGAATTAATTTTGGCAATTAAATTTATTTCAACTGTTGAATTAATTTCAGCTGTTGAAAATAATTTCGGTTTTAACAGTTGAATTTAATTTTCAACTGTTGAAATTTTCAAAATTACAATTTAATTTCACCACCATCTATATGTGTACCAGATAGGCGCTTTATGCTTCCAAATTGATGTACCTGAAATCTGGTATACTAGAAAATTTCTTACTAGCATACTTCTCAGGAGTTCTTATCTCAAGCTATGCAGCTACCTCTACCTCATTGGGTAAGTATTTCAAACCTGCATGCTGCCGCAACCAGCCAGTTTCCTGTGACTTGAGGACCCAGAATTTAACATTCCGAATTTGGAAATGTGCAAACGACTGTACTTCCCACTATGGTGGTGAGGTTTCTGGATATGTTTTGCAAATGCTTTCAGTACTGAATATAGTTGGATGGCATCATATGGCTAGGAAAAACATGGTTTACCACTGCATGCACTTATACTAGCATATACTTGTATTGGTAGTCCCAGATCCTCTTAGTGTTTGAAGACTCCCTATGGGTATATCCAGAGCTCCGTTGGGTCTTGACATGTACACGCCTCTATGCTTCTACTTCTTATTGGCCAATTAACAAGATTATTTTACAAGTAATTAATTCAATATATTTTACTAACAATTGTTTTTATAAATTGTACCAATTTTACATTTAAACTTAACTCTTATAACAATAGCTAAAATTAATTTGCTAGTGTAATTAGCTATTGATAAAATAACTTTTTATAAAATAGACTTGTTCATAAATTAATCAACTACAAAATAATTTTTATAAAATTAATTTACTATAAATTATGTTTTTTGTAAAGTAATTATTAGTGAATTAATCAAAAATAAGCAAATCTAGTACCATTAAATAAATATTAAATAAAAAAACTCAATAAAATTAAATTAATGTCTAAATATATATACAATCTATTTTATCTCAAAGTAATATAAATATCCAATCTAATATGCTTATATATATACAATAATAGTATACTATACTAACATAGTATACTAATTTAAAATCCTAGTATCACCAATCTAAAAACATTTATTTACTAGCATTAGTATTAGGTAGAGTTGGAGCACAGGCATGCTTTAGTTTGAGACATGCCATTATAAGGTCATATTATAATATTAACTAATCAAAATTATTTAAAATTATTACTAAAAAGCTTCATTAACTAATCTAAATACAGTCTTTCTTCTTTATAATCACGCAGTTCACATGGATTGTATCAAGAAAATTAGTGATTATAAAAGAGTATGATTATATAAAAGTTTTTTTTATAAGTCTATTAACAAATTGTTCCAAAATTTAATGTGATTGTACAGGTGTTGTGATAGGACCCTGAAATATACATAAATAGGTCAGATTAATTATAAAATTACTAAAAATAGGGGTCGTTTAAAGCAGGGTGCAATCACGTGATATGGCGCCAATCAACTTGTTTGTTTTGATCAACCCGGATCAGCCTGACAAAGAAACAAAGAAGAAAAAAAGTGAAATTTCGCAAAAATACAAGAAACGAGTGTTAAAACCTACCTTGGGGCATTAACAAAAAATGTCGGGAAGGCAATTTTACTATAATACTATTCTTAACTCTAACTGCTGCTAACCCTTACCCTAACTTTAATTAAAAAGTCAAAATCATATAACTGCACCTGCTTTAAACGACCCCTAAAAATAGCAAGATCTGCAGAAAAACCCTTAAAAATAAGCAAAAATATTACTATATAGAAAAGATTTGTATAAAAAACACCAAAATAAGCAAACTAATACCTGATCTATCTATATATATTTCAGGATCTTTTGTGATTATATAGGAAGTGATTATAGAGAAGGAAAACTGTACAAGTCTAATTTTTTTAGATTTTACATATTATATTATTATAATTATTTGTAAAATTTCTTTTATATATTTAAATTGTTTTAATATAAAGTAATTATGCAACTTTCATTATCTTTTAAACTATAATGTGAACAAATTTGTTTATTTAAATTTTTTGATCTACAGTGTACGATATCTAAAGACTAAAATAATTTCAAAATTAATAGCTCTTGATACATAAAAAATATAAAAAAAGGAAGCTACTAAATTGTAGCCAAATTAATTTGCTACAACTTAGGGAAGTGCAATAAATCATGTAATTTCCTGGGGGTCCGCCATCTATTACATCCTATATATATATATAGTCTAAATAGCCAATGATATTGAAGTGTTTGTCAAATATATTTTTTTAAAAAATTTTATTTTTCTGTCGAGTGTAAAAATCAAAAGTCAATTAATAAAAAGTTCTTCAATACTTATGAAAATTTTGTAGTAAGTGTGTTTTGATCTGCTAAATAAGGTTACTTAATCGATTTTAATCGATTTGCTTAGTAAAATTTAGACTTTACTATGTAGCAACGTTTGTCAATTGTGGAGCGAATATATTTTTTTAAAAAATTTTAATTTTTCTATCGAATGTAAAAATCAAAAGTCAATTAATAAAAAATTCTCCAATGCTTATGAAAAAATTTTGTGGTAAGTGTATTTTGATCTGCTGAATAAGGTTAATTAATCAATTTTTTTTGATTTGCTTAGTAAAATTTAGATTTTACTATGTAGCGACTTTTGTCGATTATGGGGTAACTTATTTTTAGATCAAAGATGTTTTTGATTTTTTTTAAATATTATAAAATTTGATTGGTCAATAGTCTCATTACTAGGGGTCAGGACCTATTTAAACCCTAATCACGTAATTTATTGCACTTCCTTTAGCAGCTTTATTTTAAAAATAATTATTATATATTTTGATTTATATTAAAATTATGTATTTTAGTCTTTGGGTGTCATGTACTATATTATTACAAATTTTTAAAATTTTATTAAACTATACTTTTATATTCTCTAAGCTAAAATAAAAAAAATGCTATATGCTAATTGCTATATAATTATTATTTTGCAAAACTTTCTTAATTGCATTTCAAAAATCTTTCAAATAGGGTTGATTTTAAATATGATCTTTATAATTAAATTTAATAGTAAAAATAGATAATTGCATATAACAATTATAAAGAATCTTTATTATAGTTATATAGAGACTCCTTTTATAATATAATATTAAAGTTGGACAAAAATTTGTTATAGCTAATATTACAAAGTTGATTTTTAGAATAATGCTAAGAAAATAAAGTAACTTAAGATTTAGATAAAATTAGGGTTCCGCAATTTGATTTGATCTTCAAATATTTGAATCAAATAATTCAAATTCAAATTTGACTATATTTGATTTGATCAAATTCAAATATAGCCAAATTTGATTTGATTTGACAAATATTTGATTTGATTTGAAAATTACTATTAAAAATTCAAATTTAAATCAAATTCAAATTCAAATATTTGAATCAAATAATTCAAATTCAAATTTGACTATATTTGATTTGATCAAATTCAAATATAGCCAAATTTGATTTGATTTGACAAATATTTGATTTGATTTGAAAATTACTATTAAAAATTCAAATTTAAATCAAATTCAAATTCAAATATTTGAATCAAATCAAATTCAAATTAGGGTTAATTTGATTTGATCAAATTTGATTTGAATTTGAGGAACCCTAGATAAAATAGTATATTTTATACATATTATAAGAATTTATACCTTTTATTTGGATTAGTTCAAATATGCCATATGAGTATGATATATGGCTTGAGATTTTAGAAGTTACTATAACTAATTAGAATCAGAATTTTTATAAAAAATCTTATTTTGTATTTTTTACTTTTATCCAATTATTTTGCAGGCAAATTTGCTTGCTAAAAATGTAGTTTAAAGAATAGTAAAAATTGATCTAGTAAAGAATTTGAATTTCTAAAATTATTAAACTCTAACTTGATATAGTGAAGTACATATAGCATAAGCTATGAAACACTTAAAAATGAAAATATTATATTTTAAAATTTAAAATTTAATAATTTTAAAAGAATTTTGTTAAATTTAGTAGATTTTAATATTGCAGATTAATATTTAAAAAAATTAAAATTATTATTAGTTAAGGTTAGGGCTTGAACTAGTATTAATATTAGGGTTTAGAGGATGCATATATAGTCAAACTTCCATAAATGCAATTTATAGGAACAAGTCTACAATATGCATTTGGAGAAGTTTGCATTTAGAAAGAGCCAATTAAATTACAGCTTTAAAAATTAGATTATCAAGTTTGTATAACTTCTACTAAAAACTATATAATCTATTTTAAATACTAAAATTTAATTGGCTACATGCATTTAGAAAAGTTAGTATGATATAAAAAGTTATTTAAGAGAATATGCATTTACAGAATATAGAACATGTATTTAGTGCTAATAATATCTTATGAACAAGAAAAAAATGTGCATTTAGAGAGGTATTGCATTTATAAAGGCTGCATTTATAGAGGTCTAATTGTTTATATGTAAAATTAAGAGCTAAAAACTTTTAATTAGAAGCCCAAGACTAGTTTATATAATAAATTTTAAGATATTTAAAATTTTGTAAATTCTTCTATTTTTGTTTAGTTTGTTATACAAGAACTAATTGGCCAATCATATTTTTGCAATAAAGCAACCTGCAATATTTAATAGCATCCTTTTAAAATTATTCAAATGATTAATTTTTAATATTTTAAAATTTTTTAAATTTTGATTAGTTATATTTTTAGTAATTTGATTGGTTATTTAAAAAAGAAGATGTGATGCTAAAAAATAATTATATAAATTATATTATTACAACTAAAATTATAACTTAATATTTATTAAAATCTATTTTAAATTATTTGCAATTATAATTATCTATTTTTTATATAAAAAAAAACTATTATTTTTTTTTTGCTATAACTTATATTCTATTTTGAATCATTTATATAAAAATACAGAATTTTAATCTCCAATAACTTGATTATAGATAATTTTTTTTAAAAAAATTAAGGCTGCTATTTTGTAGTAAATTGATTTAGCTTTAAAACAGTAGCTTCCTGTTTTTGTATCTTTTCTGTATTATAAGTTGTTAGCTTTTAAAAACTAACTATTTTATTGTTGTTTCTAAGTGTCTTGTATTGTATAAGCCCTTGGGCTTCACTATAACATGAGTAGTTTTATATTTTGCACAAATAGACTTAAATTTTAGTCAAGTGCTATTAATGGAAAATTATATTCCAGAGTAATTTAGAAGTATAAACCATCCCATACTAGTGTGATTTATATACTATATTATTTCAGATTGATAAAGAAGTCAAATAGAGTGATTTATACTTTACAGATTAAGGATATAAGTAATTTTGTCAATTGTTGTATATATATTGAAGATAAAAAAAGATTTTTATTAAAATAATCAGTGTTATAGCATGATAAATTGCTCTAGATATACCCAATTTCAAGATATTTTAAAATATACTAATATACATTGGGTAAAATTATAAAGTTTAATCTGAAGTAATATCACTAATATGGTTTGGTTTTAATGAACACTCTAATAGAGTATACACTACACCTTTAAATTATCTCTTTAATAGTCCTACTTTTTACTGTCTATATCATATAATTTGGCATGCCTTTTTTTTTTTGGCATACCTATAGACAATATGGGCCAATTTTTTTTTTTTTTTATATCAAAGTTTCTGCTCTGGATGAGAGTTTATTTAATCAAGCCTGTGGATCAAGGGCGCCTCTTTGGGCAGTCTTTGGGCACCCCACAATTGAGTTACATTGAATGAGGGTACAACTAGCCACACATACAACTTTGGTTGTCTAATTGAAGTAGTTCGCCCGAAGGTTCTACACTAGCTGCCATACCTACAACCCAACTAGGGGATTGTCTATTTAAACCCTCTGGTCCAAGCTTCGCATGTCAATTCTACTTGTATCACCAGCACAGCCCTCCGATACATTAGTCAGTCGAAGACAGTTCCAGATGCTAACTACATCCCCTTAGGACTAATTTATCTTCACGGTACACTTGGTAAAGCAGTCTCTGTCCCACACAGGTATTATCTATGCTTCAGTAACTTGCGTTATCTACTTCTGCTCTTGTAAGATTCACATTGACCCCGGTACCCACTATTACTTTCCTACCGGTCCATCACAGAATATCCCAAACTTCCAATCCAGTTGGCCCAGAAGGGTTGATCTACCCAGCATTAGGTGCTACTATGGTTTTTCTTCCCCTGGTACCTAATTCCGGAACATAGGTTCTTTTCTTCCGGTACGACTCCAGTGGCCAGGTTGGTGGACCCTTTCCTCTGAAGGTCATATCGTCCAGTTCTCCAGTTCCGGTTCTGATATTCCAGTTCTGGTAGCACCGTCAAAGATCATTGCTACCTCCTTACTTAGGACTTTCCAAATGGGTTTTCATTTCTCTAGTTCTTTGGATTTGTCTGTGTCACCAGACACAACTTTACTTGAAAGCTCCCATTCGAGATGGTAACCAAGGACTACAGGTAATATATCCAACTGATCGACAGGAAACAGTTACCGTAATACAGGTTTATTTTTCCAAAGCGTCGGCAGTGGGATTTGAACCCTAAACCAGCCATTTGGGGTGACAACTTACCAACTTCTCTAAGTCGCCACACCCTTAATATGGGCCAATTTTTGCGATAATTGTGCATTAAGGAATTAAAATTAAAGAAAAAATATTCTAAACTCAATAGTCAAGAAGAACAAGAATTAACAGAAAAGGAAAAGTGGTTAAAAGACGAAATAAAAGGAGAAAAAAATTACCAACTCTTGCCTTTATGAGAAAAACTTCAAGAAGTCTATAAAAACAGTTCTAACGGTAATTTAGAAGGAAGTGGTTTAATGACTAAAGAGGAATTTGTCCGATTGATATAAAATATAATTCAAAAATACATAATTGATAAATATTCATATGATTAGCTAATATTTGTAGATCTAGACAACTGAAATAATGATAACTCTTAATACTATAATACAGAAAATCAGAACATCAAAGACATATTATTACAAACTTAATAAATTATATTTATTACATATTTAAAAGCAGTAAATCTATTATCAACACCTTTGCTAAACGTATTTATTATTTGCTATTCATAGGGCTTGGTGCTAAAAAAGGGTTGATTGACAAAAAAATAATATATACAAAAATTTTAATTGTTTTGTGAATTATTGAATAAAATTATATGATTTTAGTACTAATAGATTCATCTTAATAGAATAAATCAATTGGTACCAGAATCATGTAATTCTATTAATAGTTCACAATATAATTAATTTTTTGTGCATATTATTTTTTTGTTAAATTCGACCCGTTTCTTAGCACCAAGCCCATATTTACTAACTCAACAAACCCAATGAACTTAGCAGGCTTAATTTCTATAATGCTAAATTAAAATATGAGATATTGTTATTAATGTTATTATTAATAATAATAAAACAATATTTTAAATTTAAAACTTTAAGTAAACAATATACAAGGTCCTTTCTTAAAATTAAATATATATTGCATACCTTGTTTTTTTTTAAACTGACCATTCTAGTATACAGTAGTATATACATAGTGCTAGTAATAGCAGAAATAGAATTGTAAAGTATTCATCTTCTAAATAAAGCTTATTTGAATATATTTTTGTTGCTATTATAAAGTTAAAAAGTTTTTTTTTAAAAAAAATATTGCCATGTTGATGTAAATTCTACTTACTATAAAATTTATATTCAAAACTTATTTCCAACTCATTCTCAACTCATTTTTTAACATCTATTTTTTGTTCTTTATTGGTTAGAAAAGATTGTTTTTTTGCAATTATCGATTATTATAAAAGTATTATAAAATCCTAAAACTTAATTGGCAAGAGTTGTTGTACAAAATCAAAAATCTTTTCACAAATATCACATCCTAAAATCTGATTGGTAATATTTGTTAAAGATTTTAATCATATTTTTGTAAATATTACTAAAATCACAAAAATCAGCCCATATGCTAGCATTAGGGATACCATGAATCAGCGATAGCATAATATGTGCATAATTCAGATTTTACTACAAAAGCATATACAATAGCTATATTCACATATCAAGATAAATTTGGTATAATTTATAAAGCATAATCTGCATATAAAATGGTTGAAATAGGGTGTGGCAACTTAGGGAAGTTGGTAAGTTGTCACCCCCAAGTGGCAGGTCTAGAGTTCAAATCTCACTGGTGACGCTTTTGAAAAATAGACCTGTGTTCCGGTAACTGTGTCTTGTCAATTGGTTGGGTACAGTACCTGTAGTCCTTGGTCACCATCTTGAATGGGAGCTTTCAGGCGAAATTGTATCTCATTACACAAACAAATCCAAGGAACCAGAGAAACAGAAACCCATTTGGCAAGTTCTGAGCGGAGAGGTAGCTAGACTTTCGACGGTACTGGGGAAAAGGATCTTAGCGGTGACTGACCGGAAAACTGGATGGGCAAGAGCCCCTATGGCAAAGGGGCCCACCAATCTGGCCACCGAGGTCCTACCGGAGGAAAAGGTCATGTGTTATAGAAGCATAAACCAAGAAAAGGGAGACCTTAGGCACCTAAAGCCTGGCAGACCGATCCTTCCGGGCCAACTAGATTGGTAGTCTGGGATAACTGGGGAAAAGGATCCAAAAAGTGACTGACCGGGTACTGGGGTCTAGTGAACTTCGCAAGGGCAGTAGTAAGTAATGGTAGTGGTTGCAGGGTATCCCCCTGACTGCAAGTTGTTCGCTTGGACTAATAAAGTGCTAGGGTACCTAAGTGGTCACCTTATATTAAAAAAAAAATAAATAAAATGGTTGAAATTAAAAATCGAGTAATATTGGATTTATCAATTTCTCACTAGTTTCTATTGGATGTAGCATTTGATTATATGAAACATAAATTTTATAAATTATCAGATTTGAAATTTCAGAATGTTAAGTAATAAAACATATCATTAAAGTAATATAAAAATTTAATAAGAAACATATATTAGAACACAAAGTTAATATTTTGTTTTGTATAACATGGTGATCCAAAATTTTAGTTGGCTAGTTAGATTTTTTTTTGATTTACTATAAATTAATATGGTATGCTCATGTTCATATCCAGAAAATTTTAGATTTTTTTTTAGTTCTATCAGGTAATTCCAGAAAATTAAGATCACCAGGACCCCGGACATCTCTCATATAGGTCATAACTGGATTTTGGCCAATTTTGACCTAATTTGCTAAAAATAACAAAATCTATTTATTTAAATAACTTTTGATCCAGTAATTAGAATTGAATGAACTTTTTTTTGTTAGATGCTCCTCACTGAGAGCTTCATTTTAAAAAAAAAGTTCATTCAAATTGGACCACTGGATGCCAAGATAATTGCCAAAAACTGATTTTTTGCTTTTTAAATTTCGGGGGTTTTTGCTGAAATGCGTAACGTATGACCTCTGTACTACATGTCCGGGGTCCTAGATCACTATTGGGTGATACCAGAAAAAAATTAAATAGCAAATATAGAATAATTGGCATGATTGAAATTTTTTAAAAAAAATCAGCAGGTTATGCAAAATAAAAAATTAACTTTGCATGGCCTTATACTAAAATTTTGCAGGTAATTTTTTTGTTTGGCACAAAAGACAGTTTTGCAAACATGACTTTTTTTGTAATTTTATATTACACAGATTTTGTGGTTTTATTGATAAGTTACTGATAAGGGTTCAGTACTTAGGGAAGTGCCGTTTATTATGTAATTTTGAGAGGAGGGAGGGGGTTAGCAGTCTATCACGTCTATATATTATATATAAAAATTATTATTGGCTGCTAATTAGATCACAGGGGGAGGTGTATGACCTCCTAATAAAAATAAATTACGTAATAAACGGCACTTCCCTTACAATAATGATAATGATAAAAATTATAATAATAAATTTTACATATTTCTATCTGATTTGCATAATCTGTAGCATAATTTAAAAAAATTTATTGCATAATTTACATAATTTGAAGTGTAAACAGGCAGAATTTGGGGTTTGTTGCAGCAGAAAATTAGGATCCCTACTGCTAATTAACTACTTTATTCTTTATTTTTGACTCTTCAGGATATAACTATTACTGATACTTAAAACCTTATAGTTGATTTAGCAAATATTTAAAATTTAAAGCATGAAAGTATATATTATAAATTTTTATTGTGAATTTAGCTGAAATAATAAAGAGTGAAGAAAATTTTTTATCTGGTTTAAAGCTAAATTTTGAAAAATATAAAAGTACCAGTAAAAATAAGAATTTGATGACATAATTAGTAGAAATAAGTGTGATATAAATAGGGTTGAGCAGGAAATAAAATTGATTATGATACCTAATTTCTTTTGTTTCAAATTAAAATTGAATAAAAGTGCCTATAGCACTTTTATTATTTTGTTCTGTAAACCATTATTGCATTAATTTATTATTTAAATACAAATTTCTTTTATTAAAAATAAATAAATAAAACCTACATTCGTAAACACTTGCTGTCAGTTCTGGATTACTTGGTTATTTAAATAATTATTTTAGTTAAAATTAGAGCTGCAAACATTTAGAAGGTCCAAGGTAGTACATCACTCTTCACGTCATATAAAATTTATATATAATCATATTAAACGTCATGTCACATACGTCACGTCAAATGTCATAGTAAATGTTCATTGAGATTCTAATGTCTGCAGCTCTAGTTAAAATGTAATCTATAAATAAATAAATAAAATAAACAACCTACTAGCATGTTCACTATCTGATTTTTTACTGACATTTTTCTGTAAATAATTATTTTAATTAAAAATATATCTTATATTTTTTTTTAAAAAAAAAACAAATAAAAAACCTACCACTTTTATTTTCTGAATTTTTATTATCTTATTTTTAATTAATGGATAGGATTTAGGCCTGGTAGTATAGTTAGAAGAATAGGTTAAAAATCTAGAAAAATATATATATAAATAATTTTTGTATACAAAAATTTGATCAATACTATAGTTTAGTTTGGCAGAATTTTTTTTAATATTAATAATAAACTTGTTTAAAAAAAATTCCTTTGTAACTGCTATTTTTTGTTGCTTCAAATGTACTACGTGTAGTACACTATAAATGCCAAATTTTTTATAAATTTTTTTAATAGAATTAGTAAATTTAAATTTAAATTATATAAAAATGTTTATAGCTTACTATATTAAAAGTTTTATTATTAGTTATATTATAAAAAATATTATTTCTACTATAAAGGTTTGTAAGCTGTTAGTTAAAAATCATTACTATTTTTGTATTTCATATAGGCTCATTAGGTTTTTAACCATAATTTTAAAAAAATTTTATTAAATAAATTTTGTTTAAAATTTATCAGAAGTTGTTAAAAACTAACTTTTAATTCTAATTTATGAAATTTATCAACATTTAAGCCAATATATTAAGAGTAATATAAGTTTAAAAATTTAAAAAATTAAATGTAGTTTTTAATATAAAATTTATAAGTAAAATTTACTAGTAAAACGACTAAAAATAGCCAAGTTTCAAAGGTCTCTAAAAAATTTACAAGACTGTTTAAAGTTATGATATTTTTTTTACATAATGTGATTTACCCAAAGTATCTTGCAAAAATATTTTAATAGATTTTTTATTATTAAAATTAATCAATAATTGGCCTTAAATGGTATCACCATGTAGTACATATGCGCGGATTTGTATAATTGGGCTTTATAACTGGTCCCCAAAATTTTTAATGATCTGCAAAAAGTCATATGTTGATTGGGTGTAAATAAAAATAGTACCCCAAATCACATGTCAAATTCGTTAACTTATCCAGAAAAACATATAAAATATATATAAAACCAATGAACACAATTATAACAATGAAGCAATAAGAAAGAATAAGAATGGCAAAAGTTGTATATACATTTTGTTTTTATAAATTGTTAAAAATTTATGTTTACATTGTTATTTTTTGTAAAATCATATTTGCTTTTAGAGATCTAGCTAATTCCAAATTATTTATACACATTTTGATTTAGGTTGTATATAAATAAAGACCTGGCAGGCCGAATTTCACACACTACTGTAGTATGTCTTGTTGTAAGATCTAATGGGCCAAGTTTCAAATTTAGGTAGTATATGTACGTACAGTACATATACTTTAAATTATTTATTTAATACGTGCAAACATTTATGCAACTATTTTTTAATATTTATTTGTGTTTTTAGAAATTTGTAAATGAATATAAATGAATAAATAGACTGTAACGATTACACGAATGCAGTAAAGTGTATTCGAAAATTTTTTTTTTTAAAGAAAAAAATTGTACAGGGTTGAAGCTACTTATTTTTGCATTAAAAACTTTGTTCTTGGTATTTTTTTTCTTCGAAATAAAAGAAATATTCAATACAATCATTGATTTATTGGCAATAAAATATATTTGAGTTTACAAAATGCGAATTATATGCCTGAATATGTGTCCAATAGCTTCTATATGTGTAATGTTTTTATAGTACAAATCTTTTAGAAAATCAATTATTAAAAATCTGCGAAGCTTGTGTTAGTTCATGGCCCGGATCACAAAAAAGACAACTTTTACATATCGAGATATTATTAAATTAATTTATTTTACTATATATTAATATTAAATATTTAAACATAATCATTTACATCATAATAAGCTCACTACATGGTACCAACCACACACTACAAAGACTCAAACAATACTAAAAATGACGAAATCCACCATGAAGACTTCATTGATACCAACCAAAAGCGACAACTAAGGTCCTCCAACAACGACAACGATACCAACTAAAAGCAACAAGATCATAAGCGAAAAACAGTTCCAGTTCCCAAATCGTCGCCATTCCAGCACCCCAACGACAAACCTACAAGAAAGAAACGTTAAGAACAAAAAAGAACTCCTCAAAAAAAAACAAGTAAAAGAACTGGTATTTAACTTTCTGTACCAGTTCCGGTTTTTGAATCATCGCCATTTCAAATTCCGGTTTCCGAATTGTCGCCATTCAAGTTCCGGTTTTCGAATCGTTGCCATTCCAGCACCCTAATGAAATACGAACCTACAAGAAAAAAACATTAGTAAGATGAAAAAAAGAGCCCAAGAAAAAAAAAGACAAGAACTGGTACTTACCTTTCTGTACCAGTTTTGGTTTCCGAATCGTCACCATTCTAGCACCCTCACGAACCTACAAGAAAGAAATGTTAGTAGAACGAAAAAAAACCCCCCTCAAAAGAAAAAAAGTGAAAGAACTGGTACTTATCTTCTGTACCAGTTCCGGTTTCCGAATCGTCACCATTCCAGCACCCTAGCAAGCCTCAAGAAAAAATGTTCATAGAACGAAATAAAGAACCCAAGAAAATAAAGACACAAAAAACTATACGCAAGACTGCATTAGAAACTATTTCACACTAATCTTGATCCCCACCAAACAACGGCAATACTATGACAAATCAACTCCATTGACGGCGTTAGCAATGGCCAAAAACCTTACCAGGAACTGCGAATGAAAAAAGTAAAGACATACCTACAGAAAGAAAGAGTTAGCTCAAACTACGGAAAGAAAAAGCAAACAAGAAGAATGAAAGAATACTTATCTTAAATAAAATCTAGAAAAAAAAT
>QKWP01000367.1:164904-183618 GCA_003550325.1 Gigaspora rosea | reverse complement strand
CTATGACACTGTTCTATAACTGCACACAACTTTCATTATTAGCGCCATTGTGTTTATTTTTTAAAGTAGGTAAGTGGGTGGTATCTTTTCTATATATTTTCACTGGATTTTTGCTGGACTTCAGGTTTTTTTTCCGTATTTTTTTGCTTTTTTTCTGTATATTTTCGCTGGACTATCATTATGGACTATTGCTATGATTTTTACTACGACTTTCGCTGGACTATCGCATGTTGGACTATCGTTACAACTTTTGTTGAGCTATCACTACAACATTCTTTGAAACTTTATCTACAACTGTATTGTGATATTTATTATTTGTACTACTGTTTATTTTTCTATGCAGATGGTTAGTTGGGTAAATTCTAGTTTATTGTTCCAAGGGTGGGTGGGTGGGTTTTTTTGTATATTGCAAAATAAAAAAAAAATAAATAAAGTTTTGGACATAGCGATAGGTCGCTATAAATTAATACTCTTTAAAAATTTTTAAATTTTTTTTATTTAGACTTTGTTACATGGAAGCCCGTTAAGTAGGATCAGTATTTCGGGTTGCACAAACCAATCCGGCCGGCCGGTCAATCACGTGAACACGTGATATGGCCAGAATTTTGCATCACGTGAATTTTTTATATTTTGATTGGTTAATAGGCCAGAGATATAAAAGTTATATATTTCTAGCTAGAGATGCCTAGAAAAACCCTTTTTTAATAAGCTAATAGGTTATTGTTATTAGGGTCAGATTAGTAATTAGAGTTAAGGTTAGTGCAATTTTAAGGGTAGAGGGTACTATTTTAAAATTATATATAAACTTAATAGTAAATTTTTTTTATATTTAATTTTAGAAAATTATAATAAGTAAACTAATTATATTTTAAGCCAAGTTTGTAGAGCAGGTTTTCTGATTCTAATAATTGTAAAATCATTAAAATTAGTTAAAAATTTAGTAAGATATGAAATTTTAAAGATTAGGTATTAAAATTTAGTAATAAAACTAACTTATAAAATTATGTAAATTGACCAATCAGCATTGGCATTTTGTGTAACCCCAGAAAATTTTTAGCCAATCCAGAAAAACTTTGTAATATACACAAGTATATTTTTTTAAAATATAATAATAGTTCCAAATTTTACCATAATAGGTAAATTGTTTTATTTATATTTTGTAAAATTTTAATAAAAATTAGTTGTAACTTAAAAAAGTTTTTATTAGTAGCATATGTCAATTTTATATGAAAATTTCAAATTTCCATATAAAAACTATATAAAAATGATCTATGTACCCTCTACCCTTAAAAAAGCTAATGGTGATCTGCATGTGATATCAGTATCAAAAAAGTATATAAATTTTGGGTACATCTAAGAGTATCAAAAAAAGTAAGTGCAGGAGTCTCAAAAACGTAAGTTTGCAGTAGGGATACCATGGATCTGCAATAGCATAATATGCGCATAATTCAGATTTTACCGCAGAAGCATATACGACAGCTATATTCGCATATCAAGATGAATTTCGCATACATAATCTGCACATAAAATGGCCGGAATTAAAGATTGAGTAATATCGGGTTTATCAATTTCCCCACCAGTTCCTATTGGATGCAGCATTTGATTGTACAGAACATAAGTTTTATAAATTATCAGATTTGAAATTTCAAACAACGGTAGAATGTTAAGTAATAAAACATATCATTAAAGTAGTATAAAAATTTAATAAGAAACATATATTAGGACACAAAGTTAATTTTTTGTTTTGCATAACATGGTGTCCCAAAATTTCAGTTGGCTGGTCGGATTTTTTTTTTTAACCTCATCATGCCATAATCGTTAACAATAGATTTTCCTATATTTAACTTTGGGAGACTGTTCTGATAATTAACAAAGTCTCAAATGCAACCGGTTTATGCATCATCATTCCGATTGTAAATCAAATTTTGTCAATTTAACTATTCCTTTTTAGTTTAGCACTATCGAGTGATCTGATCTTGCAATGATTGTTCTCTTTTTTTCAATGAAATTGTGGAGGTTTGGTGATGGTATCTTCACAATCTTTATATAGTCTTGCAGAGTATCAGGACCAGGATCAGGTCTTTTTTTTTAAAAAATTATGCTACAGATTATGCGAATCAGATAGAAATATGCGAAATTTATTATGCTACAGATTATGCAAATCAGATAGAAATATGCGAAATTTATTGTTATAAATTTTTATAATTATTATTATTGTAAGTACTGAACCCCTATCAGTAACTTACCAATAAAACCATAAAATCTGTATAATATAAAATTACGAAAAGAGTCGTGTTTACAAAACTGTCTTTTGTACTAAACAAAAAAATTCCCTGCAAATTTTAGTATAAGGCCATACAAAGTTAATTTTTCGTTTTGAGACCTTTTTTTTTTAAATTTCAATCATGCCAATTATTCCATTTTTGCTATTTAATTTTTTCTCTAGTGTCACCCAATGGTGACCTTAATTTTCTGGAATTACCCAATAGAACTGAAAAAAAATCTAAAATGTTCTGGGTGTGAACATGAGTATATTAATTTACAGTAGATTAAAAAAAAAAATTCGACCAGCCAACTAAAAATTTGGAACACCATGTTATGCAAAACGAAAAATTAACTTTTTGTCCTAATATATGTTTCTTATTAAATTTTTATACTACTTTATTACTTAACATTTCAAATCTGATAATTTATGAAATTTATATTTTGGACCTGCAGGTCAATAGTATAAGTGGTTATGCACCCAGGCTGCCAAACATAAGGTCGCCAGTTCAACCCTACTAGTAGACAAAGAAAAACTATACTTGATCATGAGACGGATGGACTGAACTAGGATGCCATTGGTTAAATTAACCACATTAATTCGTTTCTACTACTAAATAAGGAAACAATAAATACTTCCGGTGGAATTCCGGTTGAATAAATGAATACTTCCAGTGGAATTCTGGTTGAACGTAATATGACAAAAATGGCAAATCGTACTAACCCAATAAAGGAAAAGAACTGCAGATAAACTCAGGATGGTCCAGCCCTAAACCGAAACGGAAAAACTTTGGAAGGTCGAAGGTACCAAGAATTGTTTGGTTGCCCTGGTCGGTACAGACAACTATTGGAAGGCCAAAGGAAGGAAGTACTGAGAATCATCTTGCTCCAAGTTCTTGCTGCCCTGGCCAGTATGGACAACTAGAAGTTCCGGAAAAAGTTGGAAACTGATAACACCACTGGCGGGCTGGGTAACTAAAATGAGGGATATCTGGGTGACTGAGTATAGAATTAGGTTGTACAACTAGTCCAGTATTGTAATAGAATGTATCACTAAAAAATTGTAATTAGAAAACAAATGACCTTAATAAAATGATCGCCAACTGCGACCTTCGGGGATGAAAACCCGAGGGAAAATTAAAAAAAAATTTATGTTTCGTACAATCAAATGCTGCGTCCAATAGGAACTGGTGGGGAATTGATAAACCCGATATTACTCGATCTTTAATTCCTGCGCAGATTATGCTTTAGCTGTCGCATATGCTTCTGCGGTAAATCGCATATTATGCTATCCGCGGTATCCCTACAGGCAGTGTTGTACATTTTTACTGTCCCAGCCTTTTTTTGCCATGTCCCAACGTCCCAACGTCCCAGCGTCCCAAGTGTCCCAACTATGTCCCAAGCCTTAATAATTAATAAATTAATTTAAAAAAAATATATAATTATATATTTTTTTAGGTGCTAAACACATTTTTAAAAAAATTTAATTAGATTATCTTAATAAAATTTTAAGTAATTTCAATTTATAAAATTGTCCCAGAATGTCCCAAAATGTCCCAACGTATGTCCCAACTGTCCCATGTACAACACTGCCTACAGGGGTCACATTTCTGCCGGCGGACGTAAATATGATCGTCACGGGATTTGCTAACAACGTATAATATAATACGACCAGAAATACTTCAAGATTACGATAACAAAAGCAAAAGCTACGTTAGGATAAAAAAAACCTCAAGGTTAATCGTAGATATCGAATATTGAAAACTTTATTTAGCATGAATCTAAACGTGTTTTGTGTCATCGTTAATTTTATCTTTGAATAAGGTGGAATTACGAAAAGGGTGCTAGTTAACAATAAAACAGGACGTAGTATGCGTAGTATTGAAATCGTTACGGATTGAATTTGAATTTACCAATTCGGATTATAAATCGGATTAAACCGGATACATGAAAGAGAATCCGAATCCGGATTGCTTTTTTAAAATAGGATCGAAACTCTAGATAAACCCTCTAAGTTTCCACAAAGAAATGGCCAACTGTTTAGTGTGTCTGTGAGTTATCATTCCCAACATTGGATTTTCATCTTTAGGAATTTTTAAAAATCCTTTAAATCTTCCAATACCTCTGGTACCCCAAATACATTGGACATTATAAAATGGTACATTTTGCGTACACATTTTATTGTCTTTTCCAAGAAAAGTTACAGGATGTATTGTCCCAAATGGTTTTAACAGTATTTGTGAAAATGTTACTTGAGATTGTTGATTTTGCTTTACCGGTATTTGCGAATTTATTTTTTCCTCTGATTGTGTTGATAAGGTTTTCACATTATCATCATTATTTTTTCCATGATTATCGTACAAAACATCATGTTTCAAATGATCAAGAACGAACACGCATTGCAATCCATCTATCGCATTTTCGTTTTCTATATAAAACTTTCGATTTCCATCCTCATTATCTTTATCATTTAAACTCACGTTTTTAATTTTATATGAAAAAGGAATTGAGTCATCATCGTTATTTGTTATTAATTTGGGTGAGGTACCAGAAAGAACACGTAATAAAACTCGTTCTCGTTTGGCAGGAAACGATTGTGTAGCGACAGAATTAAAAAACCTTTGTAACCTATCTGTAGCTCGCATTACTAAAATATTCCAAACATGTTCATGCATATCTGGTCTCCAGAATGCATGAGGGTTTATATATTTGTATTTCCCTTTTAGTTAAAAAGTAGGAAAAGTGATGATTAAATGATTTAAATTAATTAGTTGATTTATTTTTTAATGTTATTTAATACCTTCTTTCGTGGCTTTTTGTATTACTGTAGAATTAAGTTTCAACCATCTTCCTTTACCAGGTCGTTTAATACCTCCGTATTCTTCAAAGTCAGGGACTAACCACGTGGACTTTGTTTTCTCATCATATGCTTTTATAAATCTGACCAAGAAATCTGATTATAATAAAATATTAGTTAGTATAAAGTAAAAATTTACAGAAGAAAAAATTTACCATTTGGAAACCATCGCTCATGATAGAAGCAACGCCTTATAGGTGACGCTATTATTGCCGCTATATGCATAAATAACATTGGTAAAAATAAGAATCTATATGATGCATTAAATAGTTTTTTTACAAAATAGTTACCGTATGGATTCATTATAACTTCTTGTTCTAACTTGGTTAATTGTTTAAATTCACAAGCTAACGGTGCCTCAGCTCTTTTATATTTTGGTAAATCTTTATTATATGGACCTTCTGGATCAAGTAATATTGAATCTTCCCATTCGTGGTACATTCGTGTTTGTTGTGACAGTGAATTGCATGATGTCAATAGAAAGTTATTAGAAAGGACTGAAAAGCGCTGTCGAATGGACTTAAATAATTTCATTTTTAATAAAATCAAAAAAAAGATTATCATGACTGAAATTCAATTTATGCATAATAGTTACACAAGATTTTATATATCAAAAACATAAGGAATAGGGGTATATCAGTATATCATATGATAGCTCATCAAAAAATCGCCCAATTTCTAGAAAATTTGCTCAAAATATCGCGTATACGCGATTACACAATTTGTAAGCATTGTGCTTCGAACGTATACGCTTAAATTTGAGCGTAAATGCTCAAATTATGACATAAGTCTTCTGTAAGATTAACTGCACAAAAGTGCTTGCGCTTGCTTTTGGTTAAAGGGAATGTACGTTCTCAAAAATAAAGAATACATAAATTCACACTCCTTTATAATAAAATGCTTAATGAATCCTATATATCCGTGTCCTATATTTTATAAAACTTGGCATGATTAATGGGAGCTCTCCCATACGATGGTGACACTAGCAAATCTCATTGAGAGAGCTGCTTGAGAACAACCTTATTCAGGGCACACATAATAAAAAACATATGGGCTAATTGCATTAGGTCCTAGGACCAGGCTTCGCACATGTTTGATATGTTAAAACATTTGCAACTGCTATTAATAATTAAATAAAACACGAAAATAGTAGAGAAAGGTAATCTCGATGAAGTTGTCAATATAATTATAGTTTTACCCGTGTTTAGAACCCCCTAGCGTCACCAATCTAAAAAATTTGCTATCTGGTCTATTAAATTTCAATATCAGGTGTAACGTAAAATCAAAACAAAAATACACCAGACACTAACGCTAACGCTGGTAAGCGAAGTTTTTTAGATTGGTGATGCTATGGTAGCGTCTTTTGTACGTGCGTACGTAGCACAATGACTAGATAAACCCCGCAGTGATTGATCTGATTTTTCCATGAATACGTGCTTGATTTTACCACTTGATTTGGAAAAAATATTTTCTTGATTTTATGCAATTTCCACTTGATTTGGAAAGAATATATTCTTTATTTATGCATTTTCGCTTGATTCGAAAGATTACATATCTGCTTGATTTTATGCAAATTCTACTTGATTGAAAAGATTTATGCAATTTCCACTTCATTTGGCTCAATTTGGTATATATCATAAAACATGGAAGTGCTTGAAAAATGCAATGAAAAAAAAACGTTGACTCAATTACGTTCATTATGACAACAATGAAAGATCTCGAAACCATACCAAGCACCAAGCCAAAATTAAGCGAATTCATGGAAGGGGCGGCCAATGTTGCTAATAATGCACTATCATCTATTGTCCCAAAACTCGGCATTGTCATCTCTTTAATAAATGATATATTTACAATTCACGAGAATGCACAATTCAATAAAAAGATGTCCCGATCTATAATAAACCGTATTGCATCCGTTGAAATAATCATAAAATCTTTGAAATCGCCAATCAAATATAACGAAAAATTTCAAGCTTGCAATATCAAGAAACATTTGCAAGATTTCAAGCGATTTTGAAGAAAATTAAAATGTTTACTGCCTTTGAGACATTTTCGCGTGCCATGAACATAAAGAAAGAGTTTATCGAGTTAATGAAAGAGTACGAAGCCTGTATGAATGATTTGAGTTTTACAATGATTATCGTTTTTAATGAACAACGAAGAATTGATAATGATATTTTGACGGATATTCTTTCCAAAATGATTAAGGTTTAAAAGTTTTTTTTTTGTAGCAAACTTGTAGGAGACTAATTAATCTTTTCGGCGATATAACACATCTTGGAAATATTGGTTGTCATTCTATAAATTCACCGTTATTGCCAATTTGATATGCAATTCTAATGAAAAGTTTTCAAACAATAAATGTAGGATACAGAAGTATCTCTTTAATGTCACATTAAAAACAAACTCGAAAAAACCCAAGACTCGATTCGACAAATTGATCCAACTTTGCTAAAGGAACCATCACTTAGCCGTAAATCAGATCGTCGTGGCAAATTAGGACAAATCATAAAAATGGTCTATAAAGATTTCATCGAGCACGCAGATCACGTGATTTAGGGATCAAAGATTTCGCCGTGAATTATTAATTCCGGGAAAACGAGACGAATGTCAGTATATTGAAAAATTTTTATGGGCTTTCCGAAATCGATGGTAAAGAAGGTATGATTTTCGAGTGGGTCGAAATGGGAAATTTGAAAGAGGCCTATAACAAAGAACACATTTCTTGGAATTTAAAAACTCGGGTTGTATTTGAAATTTGTAAAGGGATCATGTTTTTAGACTCAATTGGCATTTCACAACGATATTCGATGTGAGAATATAATGGCAGGTTACGCAATATATATATTTTTACATAATCCGTCTTTATCAAATTTAATTGTAATCACTTCTCGCAAATTTTCAGTTTGCAGTACAGCATAACAATAATGAGAAAAACATAACGATAAATCAGCTAATAAATGTTGTTAATTGGATGGCTCCCGAGAAAATGCGTAAACTGTTTACAGAATCTGGAAATTCTAATCAAGTTCCGTATAGCAAAAAATGTGAAATTTTTAGGATGCTTTTTTTCGTTGTTCTATCATAGTATTTTTTTCAAAATTTTTGCTATAATTGATTCATAATTTATAAATTGATAATTTTTTTTATTACAGTTTTGGTATGCTTATATGGGAATTAACTTACCAAAAAATTCCTTATAGTAATATGAAATCATAATTCATGTTACGAAAGGCAACAGAGAAATTTGTGATAATTTTCTTGATTCGGAAAATAAATTATTCATGAAAGCTTTTTAGATATTATTCAACTTGGTGGGTTTTTGGCATAATATTTTAGATGATGTGAATTACAAATTCTAATTTCACGACTACTTAACTACTATTTTACTTTTTAAAGCATGGAGAGAAGTCCCGGAAGAAAGAATCAATTTTAATGCATTATCTTCAAAACTTTTAGAATTGATTTAATGCTTACGCTTGAAATTTTCTATCCTTTTATCTTTGTTCTATCAGGTTATTTAATCATTATGATTATGATTATGGTTGTGATAATGGGCATAACATTTTGTACTAATTACAATTTTTTTTTTCGTTACTGCGCCAAATTCAGCGTATATTTGATTGTCATTCTATCTCACTATTTCGTTCTTTGTCGTTCTTTGTCGTTGTTTATTGCTCATAATTTCTGTTATTTCCGTGGGCTTACTTTTTACCTAGCGCTATCGTTAGAAGAAAATCATCCTTAACTGTGACTGTCAAGTTGTATATTATTAAAAGAAAAATGACGCTAAGGATTAATCACATTTTTTTAACATCGGTCCCGCTAAGGACCGGTCCCGGACCTGTCCCGGACCGGGACTGATAGGGATCGAAGGACCGATGCAAGGACCGGTACGTGACCAGTCCTTGCATCGGTCCTTATACACGTGTAATATTAAGTAATTTTTTTTCTCTGCGTATTTTGTTCTTTATCTTTATACGGTTGCTTGTATAATAATAAACTTAACACTGGGTAAGTTAGGTGAAATCAAGATCGGGGTCTATATAAATAAGTATTGGTTTCTTTTTTTCTTTCGCCAAGTTTTTTTGTGAAATTAACACTTGAAGCTCTGGTCTGAGCGAAACTAAGGACTGGTATTTAAGTTTTTTCTTAGGCCACGCAAAGTTAAATTTTCGTTTTGCATTACCCGCCGACCCATTTTTCAATTGTTCCATTTTTTTTTTTTAAGTCCCAATTGTTCCAATTATTCTAATTTTGTTATTTAATTTTTCCCCATAAATTATTCCGGCATCACCCGATTGAGACACTAGCTTTCCGAAATTATCCGACAGGGTCGATAGAAAATCTGACTGTTAACCCCCAATTTTCTGATTCCATGTTATGCAAAGCGTGAAATTAACTTTATGTGGCCTTAGATGCAACATAAGGCTATTTATTTATAATAGATTAAAAAAAAAAAAAAAATCCGACCGACCAACCGGGAATTTTGAAACTCATGTAATGCAAAACGAAAAATTAACTTTGTGTGGCCTTATCCTATTAGTTTCTGATTTCCTTGAAACATCGAACGAGATTATGACTTAGACGAAATTAGAATCCAATTCCTTTGGTTTCTAATATTGTTGAAGCATGACAAAAACGTCATGCGAAAGATCTGGAAGGGTAACAAGAACTAGATTTCTCCACTTTCTGACTTTCATAACAAACATATCCATATTGTATAGCTCGTAAGTATAGTAAACCAGAATTTTCACTATAGATCACAAAGTTTTTTTTTTCTTTCTTACAATACTAATTATTTTTTGTTGGAACGTGAGTTTGACACTAGAAAATTTTTAAAAGTGGCACTGTGAAATAAGATCTAAACCCGGAGAACTTGTCATTATGATAAGTAGCAGTTTCTAATTTTATTTATTTTTATTTTATTTATTTTTTCTTTTGTTTTTTAGCTTACATTTTTTATTTGTAGGGTTTGTTGAACTTTAAAATTACACTAACCATTTAAAGATTTATCCATTATTTGTTTTTATATTATTTATCGTGGCCGTGTATTATTTATTACTTGTTTTGCCTATCTTTTATCTTATCATGAATTCCGTATATAGTTATTTGTTCATATTACAGCCTTTATCCTTATTTTAAATTAGATATGGCATAGAGTAGCATTTTATTACGTGTATATAGTTATTTTAAGCATGCTGGTTCGCGAAAGGGCACAGTATAATTAGATATAAACTTGGATGCTAATTTAAAGTGAAATGGTGGAAATAAGTTTTCCCGAAATAAAATTTATATATGTGTAAAATGTATAAAAGACCTTGCAATCCGGATTCAAATTTACAAATAAATAAAAATTCAAACTAATAAATCATATTCATATATAATTATATTTATTTTATTATTTTACATTTTCATCAAATGATCCTTGCTTACATTAATTAGCAAATTGTAACTTTTTTAATATTATCTTTTGATTTTACATTATTAAATTATAATCATCATTCTAACCATCTCTGATCTTTGATTATAATCTCGAAAATGAGTATTGCTCAATACAGAGATGTTGATCAAGGTCTCTCAGATGCCGAAGACAATGCTAGTAATAATAATTCTGCATTGCTTAATCAAAGCAAACAAGAAATACAAATCCCATTTCGTGAGTCGGGCTCATCTGGAAATCATGATTGGTAAACTTGGTATACATATTTGTAAAATATGTAAAATGGAGTTTTCAAAATCAACTTAAACTTCAACATTAGCATGTTATTTAAATATACACAATATAGTAGCATTAAAACAAGGGAAAAAGCTCTTAAATTCTAACCCTTATCTGAAAATTGAACAACAAGAGTGAACCAATTTGGTTGTAAGTTGAATAATTTGTGATCTGCAGCCATTTAGCGTTGTTGAAGGAGAAGTAGGCGAGACATGATTTCAAAATTTGATCCATGATACGAATTTCCTAGTAGAAATATGATAATAAATCATATAATAGATCTATTTCAAAACAAGCAATATGAAGTTAAAGCAACATTGAATAAAATCACTGGAAAAGTATCATTTACTTTGGACATGTGAACAGTATTAAATAGCATATCATTTCTAAGCCTCACAATACATTATGCTGATTTAAACTAGAAACTACAAAATTTTCTTCTTGATATTATTTCAATAAAAGAGCGACATATAGGAATTAATATTAATAATGCAATTATGAATATCTTAGAAGAACACTATAACTGAAAAAACTTTTGGCTCTAACTACAAATAACATATCATCAATAATTTTATGCGGTTCGCTTCTAAAAAGAATACTCCAAGAATTTAATATTCTGTTTTTTCTTATTATTAGTGTGCGACCTATGTGTTAAACTAGTGTTAAACTTGGCAATTTGTTATGGAGTCAATTTGATTTATAAATCAATTATTAAAGTATGATTATTAATGTCTTACATCAAAGTATTATAGCCTACAATCAATCAATGATTTAAAAAAATTATGCAATCTAAAGAGCATTAACTATTTAGCTTTCAAGCTAGATGTTAAGACAAGATGAAATTCTACCTATTACATGTTGGAAAAATAAAAAAAATGGAACCCACCCTGAACATACTTGCAGGCAATAATAAAGTTCTCAATCAAAAGGCCCAGATGAAGATGAATACATAAATATTGATGTAAGTTTTTTTAAAAATAAATAAATAAATAATACTATAATAAAAATAAATAAATAACAATTTCATTAATACAAAAATAAAAAATATCTAATCCTTTTAGAACCAATTGAATGTGCTATCTGACTTTTTTTTGCCTCTAGTTATCCAACATATGGCAATATTCAATTTGTTTTTTTTGCTATTCAAGATCATCTATCTTGATATAAAATGATAAAGATTTCTTACAAAAACAGGTAGCAACTACAATTTATCAAAAGTTAGATAGTTACTGGCTGATTCTAGATGAAAAATTTACAGATTTTAGCATTGCTTGACCCAAGAACAAAATTAATAGTATTCAAAAATTTAGATAAGAAAACTAAAGCAATTAATATGGTTTCAAACCTCACTGGGTATTCCACAGTAATGCCAAATTCAACTACAATATCTTCTAGTGATTTATCAAATACGTGAAGTTTTTTTCATTAGTTATGCTTAACTGACTCTTAACAAGAAAGGAATTTAATCTCTCTATTGCCAACTATGAATTGCATATGAAATAAATTAGAAATATACTTAGCTTTATCATTGGAAAATAAAGTAGATTTGCTAATTTGGTGGTAGAAAAAACAATGTGCATATTCAAGATTGTGTTTAATCACTAGAGATTACTTGTGTATCCAAGCAACAAGTGTTGCCTCAGAACAAGCTTTCTCAATTGCTGGACAAACAATTACACAGGACCCCAAACATCTCTCATATAGGTCATGAATTTAGATGTTTTTGCTACTTTTAAAATCAAGTAAATTTGCTAAAATTTGGATTATTACATAGGGGTAAGTCAGTAGAAAAGGGACAAATTATTTTTAGTAAATTTTTTTTTAATTTTTAAATCAAAATATCTTGACAATTATTTAATCAAATTTGCTAAAAATTTTTTTATTTTAATCTTGAAAGTATATAGAATTAAAATAAAAAAAATATTAAATTTATTAAAATAGTTGTTAAGATATTTAAGCTTAAAGTCAAGAAAACTTTTATTTAGAAAAAATTTGTCCCTTTTCTACTGACTTACCACACATATAAATTTTATAGTAATTTGCTAAAAACTTAATTATAACATTTAGTATCAGGTAAATAAATATAGTACAAATTTTTTAAAACTGTAATATATAGCTATTAAAACCCACTTTTGAATATATAAAATATATAAATTTGCTTTTGAATATATAAAAACCCCTTTTGAATATATAATATATAATACCTGCTTTTAAAATATAAAACCTGCTTTTGAATATATAAAATTCAAAATGAAAATCTTAACTTTGAGCAAAAATATCTTAGCAACTACTTAATCAAATTCGATGAAATTTTTTTTATTTGAATTCTATAGATCTATAGAATTTAATAAAAAAATTTCATCAAATTTGATCAGGTGATTGCTAAGATACCTTCACTCAATTTTTTAGAGAAGAATCAAAATGTCTATTAAAATACAAGCTGCGCCAAATTTTTTTAAAACTTTGGGTGAAGGTATCTTAGCAACCACCTGATCAAATTTGATGAAAATTTTTTTATTTGAATTCTATGGATCCATAAAATTCAAATAAAAAAATTTTTATCAAATTTGATCAGGTGGTTACTAAGATACCTTCACTCAAGTTTTAGAAAAAATCAAAACTTCTATTAAAAACAAGCTGCACCAAATTTTTTTAAAACTTTGAGTGAAGGTATCTTAGCAACTACCCGATCAAATTCAATGAAAATTTTTTATTTGAATTTTATGGATCTATAGAATTCAAATAAAAAAATTTTCATCGAATTTGATCAAGTAGTTGCAAAGATATCTTTGATCAAAGTTTTAGAAAATTACAAAATGCATATTATGTTTAAATTTGTTGACAAAACTTTAAGCAAGGATATCTTTGCAACCACCTGATAAAATTTGATAAAATTTTTTTTACTTATTCTACAGATCCATAAAATTTAAATAAAAAAATTTTCATCAAATTTGATCAGGTGGTTGCAGAGATATTCTTGATCAAGTTTTTGTTAAAAATTTAAACATATTTGTTATGTGATATGTGTTTTGAAATTCTCTAAAACTTTGATCAAAGATATCCCTACAACTACCTGATCAAATTCGATTTAAATTTTTTTATTTGAATTCTATGAATCTATAGAATTCAAATAAAAATTTTCATTGAATTTAATCAGGTGGTTGCAGAGATATCATTGATCAAAGTTTTAAAGAATTTCAAAACGCATAGGGCTGTATCATTAATCACCTGATTATTTTTTATTAGAGGCCTACCCTCCCTCTTTCTTATTATATATATAGTCAGGTTTTTATATATAATTTCAACTTTTTTTACCCCCTCCCCCTTTTAAAAAATTCCCTGATTTTTGTCACTCTTCATATCACATAACAAATACTTTTAAATATTTGACAAAACTTTGATCAAGGATATCTTTGCAACCACCCGATCAAATTTTATAAAAATTTTTTTATTTAAATTTATGGATCCGTAGAATAAGTAAAAAATTTTCATCAAATTTGATCAGGTGGTTGCAGAGATATCCTTGATCAAAGTTTTGTTAAAAATTTAAATATATCTGTCATGTGATATGTATTTTGAAGTTTTTTAAAACTTTGATCAAAGATATCTTTGCAACCATTTGATCAAATTCGATGAAATTTTTTTTATATAAATTCTATAGATCCATAGAATTCAATAAAAAATTTTCATCAAATTTGTCAAGTGGTTGCAGAGATATCTTTGATCAAAGTTTTAGAGAATTTCAAAACATGTATCACATGACAGATATATTTATATTTTTGATAAAACTTTGATCAAGGATATCTTTGCAATCACTTGATCAAATTTAATAAAAATTTTTTTATTTAAATTTTATGGATCCGTAAAATAAGTAAAAAAATTTTTATCATATTTGATCAGGTGGTTGCAGAGATATCTTTGATCAAAGTTTTGTCAACAAATTTAAACATATCTGTCATGTGATATGTGTTTTGAAATTCACTAAAACTTTAATCAAAGATATCTTTGCAACCACTTAATCAAATTTGATAAAAATTTTTTTATTTGAATTTTATGGATCCATAAAATTTAAGTAAAAAATTTTCATCAAATTTGGTCAAGAACTTGTGGAGATATCTTTGATAAAAGATTCTTTTATTTTCAAAAAGTATATTATAAAGAAGCTGTGCCAAATAAAAAAGCTATTATGGAATGAATATTTAACCAAATAACTTAAAATTTTAGAAAACAAAATTTTAGCCTAGTGCGCAGTAACTTGTTTCATTCGAACTTGTAAAAGTCTAGCCTGTGATGGTGATTTTTCTGTTTTTATCAAAATTGAAAATTTTAGAAAATCTGAATCTGGAAGCAAATTGAAAAATTATCATAACTTTGTTAATATTAATAATCTATTTAAATCTGTTTTTGATAAAATTTTAATAACTAAAGACTTTCAAATATCTATTCTATCAACTTACTAAGTCACGTTTTGAAGGTTTCATTTTGAAATATGCTTCTAGAAGCATTTGAAGTTTAGAGGAAAACTTGCAAAAACGTATGTTCTAAATTTACAAAAACATTAATATCTTCACAAGTTTTCAATATTTTTTCATGAAATTTGAGCTTCTATTAGTTAATGATATGCTCTACAAGTCTTGTTATAAATTTTTTTTAGTTAGCATAGTAAAATTTTTTGTAAATTATTGCCAAATATGGGTTATTTTTGAAAAAGCAAAAAAAATATTACAAAGAAGCTGCATTGAAATTGTTTATAGGAACTTTCATCATAGTTATCTTCATGAGTTCTTGACCAAGTTTGATGAAAATTTTTTTATTTTAATTTTATGAATCCATAAAATTCAAATAAAAAATATTTTAAAAAAATTATGATTTTCAAAATTTTACAAATTGATTCTAACTTTGTGCTCTAAAAAACTTATTTAGCATATTAAAATATATTATACTAGTATATTTAATTTTATATTTTTTGAAAATTTCAGAGAAGATACTAACTACATAATAATTACTACAATTATTATATAAATTACTAACTAATTTGCTTAATAATAACCCTGCGCAATTGCATTACTAATTATTTGTTTATCAACATACAATCACGATCAATGATCATAATACATATGCAAGTTGCTATTGATACTAAAGCCTGATTACATGCTACAACTACTTTTACTTATTTTCAATTATAATTGATTATAATTTTGCTCTATATAGTCATTAATAACTTGTTATATCTGGAAAATCATTATAGCATAACTTAACTTGTTATAATAATTTTTGCAAAATGTGGGTAAATTGTTAAAAATAAAATATAACATGTGTAAAATCTTAGTAATTTGACAAAATATTCAATTATGACCCTTTTAAAAATTAACTTCAATTTGCTAAAATTTAAATTTGGACCTTAGATCAAATTTGAATCAATTTGCTAAAAAAAAAACATATATCAGAGATTTCAGGGTCCTGATTACACTAACAAGAAATAGGTTGAACAGTGAAGTAGCAAGAGTAGTTTTATGCTTGAAGAGCTTGATAGAAAAAATATGTAATTAATTAATAGTTAAAAGTTGCCAGTAATAAAAATAAAAATAAATTCTTATTTTGTACTGTATTCTATATAATAATTCTAGTACATATGCTCCGATTTTTGGAATTTATACGTAGATCTTTTTTTAAAACTTTAAAGTTAAATAATTTTTGATCTACTGGCCCGTTTTAAATGATTTTACTACCAAAATGTTCGTCTCTTTGAGACGATTCCAACGAGCCCAAAATCATTAAAATCCAATCACAGGAACACGGGAAAATGCGCTGTCAAATAGGTGACGCACCTCTAGAGTTGTACAATTGGTTAGACCTATGTCTAACCAATTGTACAACTCTAGAAGTGCGTCACCTATTTGACAGCGCATTCTCCCGTGTTCCTGTGATTGGATTTTAATGATTTTGGGCTCGTTGGAATCGTCTCAAAGAGACGAACATTTTGGTAGTAAAATCATTTAAAACGGGCCAGTAGATCAAAAATTATTTAACTTTAAAGTTTTAAAAAAAAAGATCTACGTATAAATTCCAAAAATCGGAGCATATGATAAATAAATGTGCATTATATTCATTAAGAGAATGTTAAATGCAAGTTTGTGAAAACTTCAATATTTTAAAATAAATTTAACAAATGTGCTAAATCTTAATTAGTATTGTAGAAAAAACTAATGAACAAGTGTTCTTATTGTTAATTAATGTTAATGTAAAAAAATTGACCAACCATAGCTTGTACTACAAAGGCCATTGAGGGACTGAGGACCAGACCAGACTAGCTGTTATCACTATGTAATTAGTCCTGCTAAGGACCAGGCTAGTGCAACTCTATATTAGTACAATACCTTACTAGTAAAATAGCTTTATAGTAAGTATTTTTTTGAAAAATCCAATTGCATTATATTGTATTATGTGAATAAAAGGTAGATCTATTGAAATTTGAAGTACTATTTACCATAAAGTAAGAGGTAATAAAAGTGTATTTGTACTGCTTAATTTGTAAAACTTAATATATTTTTTTCCTTTTTTATTAGTACTGTATTAGTATTTAAATAATTAGCTTATTTACTTTGTAGGTTTTTGCAGACTGTTTTAAAAGTTATATATATTCTTTAGAAGATATTTGATTTAATAGAAATTGGGATATATATATATAAATAATATAAAATTTTAAAAAATATTATAAAGAATATGTAGCTTGCTACCAAAAACTCTTTTTAATTTTTTTATATTTGTAAGTTGTATTATAATTCAGATAAATAGTTTTATTTTTTTACAATACAAAGTTATTAATAAAAGAAATTGTATATTTGAATTATACCTATTTATTGGTTGGGTTGTTTAATTATTATCTATTTGTTTTTACAAAAAGTATATCATGTAGTTATAAAACTGTTTTATGATTGGTCAACTACCTCATAATCAAACTATGAATTTTTGAAAAATGAAAGTCCCATGCTTTTGATAATTAGGCTCTATGCTATAATAGTAGTAGAGATTGTGGCATGACAGTCACAGGCATGCAATTATGGTATACATGCTTGATGCAATTATTTTTGCGATAATGAAAGGTTTCATTAAATTTGCGTCTGACGAAACCCTTAGGGATGTTACGGTCCTACAAGGACCGCGGTCCAGACCGGTCTTTTGAACCAGGTTAAGCGGTCTTCGGTCCGCAATTGAGGACCGGGTCCAGACCGGTCCTTAATTTATATACGATTCCGTAAATTCTCGATTTCGAAAATCGTACCCCTTAAAAATATCGAAATAATGCCAATGCGCATCCCGAAATAGTACGCACTTGAATGAATAAATATCGACAATTTATCGGGTAAATGATGATACATACTAGGAGAGAATAATACTTTATCTCGAAATAACCCGCACGTAGTCAAAATAGCGCGCAGATGCCCGCTATTTCGAGAATCTACGAAATTAATAATCATATTCACGCTTTTAAATCATATAAAGTATTTGATCAGGTGCACCACAATTTTATATACATACGAGCGATACAAATTTAAGCCTGTTTCAAACTTTAAACTGAATCAATTGCAAAATTAATATGTTGCATACAAGCTTGTAGTTTAATTGTAAAATTGATTTAAAATTAAATTAGTAATAAAAATTTACAAGTTTAACACGTCATGTTGACAAGCGGCTTCAGCTTTTTTCAGCTGATTTGCATAGGATTTATTTGAACCAGACATAACCCGTGCTTAAATGCACAAAAGTTCCAAGAAGAATTCTATTCTCAATATTTGGCTATTTTGAAATTTAATGACCACTTCTTGAATTAACAAAAAATAATGGGTCTTAGAAATAGCTGACCGCATTCATGCAT
>QKWP01000367.1:97673-163246 GCA_003550325.1 Gigaspora rosea | reverse complement strand
CTATTAACGATCTCCTCACTCATTTTAATATCAAGGATAAAACACTAGCACTTACTACAGATAACGAGGCAGCCATGATTGTTTGTGGAAGATTAATCGCCCAAGAACTGCAAAATGAATTTGATAATATCAGATTTTCACACTATAGGTGTGCCGCTCATGTTCTCAACTTGGCTGCGAAAAAAGGATTAGAAATAGTTGATGCTTCAGTAAATAAGGTTCAGAATTTAATGGCCAAAATCAAAGTATCTATTCATCTCTGCGATGACCTACGTAGACTGTGTGAACTTAAAGGAATTCTGTATCTTAAGCCTGAGTTGGATGTCGAAACCAGGTGGAATAGCACCTTTTATATGTTGCAAAAAATGAAAAAAATGGAAACAGCCCTTAATCTACTTGCTGAGGACCACTCATCTATTCGTTTACTATATCCGAATGATAATGAACAACAAAATTTAAAAGTATAAATTAATAATTTAAATAAAAATATATAATAAACTAAATATAATAAATTAATTTTATTTTTAGGATACACTCGCCTTACTAGAACCACTTGAAACTGCCACGAAATTGCTTTCGGCTGCATCATATCCAACTATGGGTGATATACGTTTGGTGTTTTTAAGTATTCAAGATTATTTAAATACATATATTGAGCAAGATGGATTTTCTCAAAATAGAGTTGCAGCATCAATAAACCGAAAAATAGAAGAATACTGGAGCATAATGGATAAGCCTTCTATCATTTCTGCTGTCCTTGATCCTCGTACTAAATTAAAAATATTTGATATAGTAGATACTGTTAATGCTAAGAAAGTTATTCAAGAAGCTATGAATCAATACATTCACGAAGATAGACAAGTTTTATCAACTTCTGACAATGTTCCGGAAAGCCCGATCAAAACTGCAAGAAAATTTTTTTGGAACATGCGCAATCGACCAGAAATAGAAGAACCTGCAATTCCCGTTGAAAATACTTTGAGGCAAGAATCATCAACCATGGATACCAATGAATTGGACAATTACCTTACCTTTGATACGGTTGAAGAAGATGCCAACCCACTGGATTGGTGGAAAGCGAATCAGAAAGCTTATCCAATTCTATCAAAAATGGCATCTGATTACCTTAGCATTCAAGCTACCAGTGTCGCATGCGAACATGCTTTTTCAATCGCTGGCAATACTATTTCAAGAACTCGTAACCGCCTTCACCCGGAAACAGCAAGAGCATGTCTGTGTGTTAAAAGCTGGATTAGTAATGGAGTGGGTGAAAATTGAATTAAAAAAAAAACATTTCCTGTAATTAACCTAAACGTTGTATCATTATATATATTGTATCTTTTATCTTTGCTTATAAGAAATATTAGCATATAAATATCTTTAAAATCTTTAAATCTGTGAATTTTACCAATTCAAAAATTTTTATGTAAATAATATTAATAGCATATCATAGTAACTCCGGTTTCAATAGCAAAACAAGTGATATATTGCGGAAGTAAGGATAACATACCTTTTATCTTTTTGGAGGCCTTCGACGAATCATTCGTTTGAAAAGCAATAACGATTGATAGTTTGTTCGTTGCCCCCAGAGGTATATAAAAAATATTATTACCTTGTACAATTCATATGTAACTGATCTATCTTTAATATATACCGAAAAAAAAAGCATTGTGAATTTGGGTTGATCCGGCTTAAAACTTCGGTTATTTGTATAAAGTTATGGCCAATCGTATTCTAAAAAGTTAGTATCGTTTTGTATCAAGATATTGTGTGTAATAGTATTAGAGGAGTTACTTACCTTAATGTTAAAATATCATTGGGAAAAAAATCATTTTACACACCGTTGGATCGCTTATAGAAATAAAGCTTGTGTCCAGTACAATTAATAACTATATCCCAAGGATATACAGATCTTGGAGCGCACATTAGCAGACTCAAGATAGTATCAGTAGCAAATACAGTAGCTTCGTTATCCTTTGCAAGCTAATTTTCAAACAAATACTCAGTTTAAGTTCACTATAAAAAAAAAATAATTTTTACCTGTTACGTACTAGGTAGAAATTCTGAATTTCTATTGGCTAAAATAAACTGGTCCAAAACCGGTCTTGAACCGGACTGTTTAATGGACCGGTCTATAGGACCGGTCTATTAACCACGGTCCGGTCCGCGGTCCGCAACTCGGACCGGTCTTTTGGACCAGGACTGGACCGGACCAGACCGTAACATCCCTAGAAACCCTTGATAATTGATGAAACCCTTGACACTTAAGGAAATCCTTGATGATTGATGAAACTCTTGACGATTGATGAAACTCCTAACACAATCCTGACTATTGATGAAACTAACACCCTAGCTCTCCAATACAAAAAATATGTTCACAACCTGTAATTTTAACCGATCAAATTTTAAGATCAGGTATAATGTAAAAATTTTTTTACAAAAAACAGACAGCCCTAAAGTTTTATTAGGAAACTATCTATTGCGTTCTAATTAAAAATATTTCTCGTGAAATTTTATTAATAGCTACAATGGCCACTATATTTTTCTAACCCTAACTCTAATTATAACACAGTTTTCTTAGCCTTAAATTTACACGTATTTTTACTTACCACATTTGTTTTGATTATTACATTACACTTGATTCTAAATTTTGATTGGTTCAAATTACAGAATTACAGAGTGATCAATTTTTTTTGGGAGCTCTACCTAAGATGATGAAGCTCTTGATGAAATCCTTGTCAATTGAAGAACTTTTATATTGAATTTAAACAGATTATTTTTTATTGCTAGCATTTTACTAGCAACAACAGAGTGTAGGATCAACTCTACTGGGGGTCACCAAATTCCGGGTTGGATGCGTCAGAGTGTGTCGAATAATGGTCAGGGATCAGAATCGATCGATTTTGTCCCAAGACCATAAAAAATTTTACTAATGAAATCATATCCATTCATTAAGTAATTTGCCGTAGAACCTGCTAATAGCTAAGGCTAAACACTGTCCTAGATCTGACGCATATGACCCAGAATTTTGACGGCCTTCCTGTAAAATTCGCATAGGATTGATTGTTCGAACACATGATTTTTTGAATATCAATAATAACACTAATGCTATAAACATCTGTTATTTCATTTACAAACTAAAACCATACTCTCAAATATCTTTAATTCGTACTGAGGTTTTAATCACTCACTAGGTGTTTAATTCACTTGCTGAGAGGTTCATACACTTGCTGAGAGTCTATAACCCTCGTTGAGAGTACTCTCGTTGAGGGTTAAAATCACCCAACTATGCTACAAACTATGCCAAAATAAGAAATACATAAAATAATACATAATAATAAAATACTATGACACTGCCAATTCGTAGAACACCTATCGGATATATCTGGGTGATTGTTGCAAATCATCAGGCAATGTTGGATCGATGTCAAAAAGATAGAAACTGGGAAGATATAATAATGAACAAAAAATTAACTATACATGGACTAATTTATTTCTGTTATGAAAGAAATGAATAATAGTCTTATGCTTCATCAAAATCATCATGGGTTTTGTTATTTATAATTGGTTCGTCATGCATCATGGGTTCATGTGTCATGTGTTTCGTCATGCATCGTGGGTTTCGTCATGAGTCATGGGTTTCGTCATGTGTCATGGGTTTTGTCATTCGTCAATTCGTCAATTTGAAGTTGCCTGACGAAATGGTTTCGTCATGCGTCAATGACGCAGGTTGTGTCATGCATCAGGCATCATTAATACCAATAGTAGCATGCTATAGAGCATGATAAAATCCAAAATAGTCATAAAGCATGCTACACAATAGTATAATGTGCCTGTATATATATATACATACATATATACAATATTTTTTTTTTTAAATGTTAATAAGGTGAGACCTCATATATACAATATTTACTTTTGTGGTGAAAAAAAAAAATCCCACGGCTTCCGGCTAAGTAAAACCACGACAAACAGCAGGCAAACGAGCAACTTCCAGCTGAATAAAAGCTCTACAACAAAAAGCTAGCAAGCGAACAGTTTCGGGTAACATAAAAAAAAATAAAATAAAATAAAAAAAAAACTACTTTACATAATTTATTAAAAAATGTTGCGATATTTAAACTAGAAATGACTAGTGTAAGCTAAATTTATATTCTTTTTATATTCTTATATATTCTAAAATCTTAGATCTTACATATTGTGGTCACATCATAGCAGGGATGGTAAATGACTTGAAATGATCCAAATGCCCAAATGACAAATGACCGGCATAGGTCTTTTCACGGTCAAAATAACTTAAAAGGTCATTTACCTTCGGCTAATTAATAATCCAATATCTTTTGGCCAATCAACTAAATAAACATTTATTTTATAAAATATATACAATCTATAAAGTAGCTATATATAAAAGCTAAAATTATACTAATAAATCGATATTTGGCATTAATATAAGTTACTATATACGCAAATTACACTATGACCAACCTTACTTAATGCATAAATATCTATTTGCTTAGTATTATTTATAATTACAAAATTTATAAACTTGTAACTAATTAAATTTAGCAATCAAAATATAATAAATGGCACTTTAATATTTTTAAGCAATAAACAATTGTCTAATAATTAAAATGTAATAAATTTAGAAAGTTATATCTATAACTAAAATTTTTGCTTTTATTCATAAATTTATATTATAAATTTAACAAATATAATTCTTTATACTCTGCAACTTAACTGCATATCTAACTAAAATAACTAAATATTTAAGTATTTATTAATTTCGATACAATGAAAATAAATCTAATAAAAGCTTAAACACTTTTTTCGTAACTATGTAAAATATCTTGTAAACAAAAAATTTGTATTACTAATTGATACAAATTATAAATAGATTTACTATTTACATACATACCAAGGTTTTTAGTGTTATAAGAAGTACTATTAGAGAATAAAGGTTGACTAGCGAAGAACCTAAATAAACAAATATTACATAAGATTAGTTTTAATAAATAAATTATCATGCAAAATAATTTTGATTTAAATAATATATTAATAAAATAATACTTTTTAATCGCACCTGATATTTTTTGAATACTAATAAATTTGCTAGTATACATTGAATCCGGGTGTTTTTGCGGGATAATTGGAAACGTTTTAATTATCTCGTTAGCACTCAAAAACTGTTTTTTAATTTCGTCTGCATCAACTGGATCTTTCAATTTTTTATTCCATTTATTGAGTTCTAACCAAACGTTACCAATATCAGGTCTTTTTTGTGGATCTGCATCCATGCATCGCTTGGCTAATTCAACATAGCAATAAGGAGTTCCAACAGCAAACTTTGGCCGTAATCCATCACAAATCTTTAATGCAAGATCGAAATCAAATTTATGGCCATCAAAAGGCCTTTGTCCAGTTGACATTTCTGCCATGATGACACCAAAGCTATATACGTCAGCAGCTCTTGTAAATTGTTGTTGACCCGATAAAATTTCTGGGGAAACGTAAGGCATAACTCCATAAATGCCATTTGAATCATGCACATTTACATTTCTGGATAATCCAAGATCCGCAACGTAAGACTGAATGTCTTTACTAATATGTTTATTCTGCAAAATATTACCACTATGGAAGTCTGCATGAATATATCCTGATCTGTGAATATAATATAAATCACTTGATATATCTTCAAGTTGTTGCAATTTACTTTCCCATGTATGATCCTTAAAGTTTATTTCTAAAAACTTATGAAGATTTCCATTGTCGGCATACTGCAGTATCATCAAATATTCATTTGTTTCTGGATTTTGAGATAATCCATATATAGCAAGCTTATGACCAAATAAACTACATTTCATGAGAATGTTAAACTTGATAAATTTATATAAATGAGTTAGTTTAATAAATTACTTAATTACAATAACGTAACGAATTTACGTACTTCCTTTAAAAAATCAGAAGTGTTTTCTTTAGAATTAAACAAAGTTTTGACTGCAACAATGCTGGATGGCTCACGCACTCTTACATAATTATCATCATCACCACTAATTTTTCGTATGCCATCCAACCATGTTGCTTTAAATACAGATCCAAATCCTCCTCTGCCAATTTCTTTAATAATATTCAATCTATCAAACGGGATCCACTCGATCACTCTATCGTATGCAGTGGCTCTAAGCTGAAACTTTTTAATACAATCATCGATACTCTTATTTTTACTTGTCCATTCTCGAATTGTAATATCAGGGTCACATGTAATGCACCATGCTCGATTAGTGTTATAGTTGCCACAATATTCACATTTTCCATATTTAGAGTTTCTTTATAATTTCAACGTTAAATGCCATTAGTTGTTTATTCCATTGTGCTATTTTTTAGAGTTTGGAACCGGTTTTATTTTCCTTAGATTAGAATCGGGTTTAACCTAAGAAAAATAAAACTGGTTCCGAGGATTCACCTTATTTTACCGACACACAGTTAACCTAAAAGCCCATTTAACCGACATCACGCGGGTTATTAATATATATCAGAAACTACCCTAAACCTCTGTGATGTCGGTTAAATGTTGGCTGTAGGTAAAGTGGGTCAAGAATAAGATCCACCCGGTTCCAGACTCTATTTTGAACTATATTTTATTTATAATTACCGACTAAATTAACACAATAAACGTTAAGAAAGGTATTATAATAAGTATTATGAACATAAATTGCGAATACGATGCTGATTTTAACTAGATTAATAAAGTATCTTTCTACTCACCGACTAAATTAATGGGAATGAGATAATTTGAATGGTATTATGTAATGATTCAATAATATGAATTGTAAATCTGGATTATTGATTTTAAATACTGTATACAAATTTACAAATAAATAATTATGCTCACCCACTAAATTAATATATGAAATGATTTGAAGAGTTTACGTAAGTAAGTATTTATAAATGTGAATTGCTTATTTTAATTAATAAATGAACTTTATACTAACGGACTGAATTAAATTATTTGAAGGGATTAAATAATGTCGAATAAACATTTCTGAATGTAAATTGTGAAAGAGAATTGCCGATTTAGTTGACTGAATGACTTCTATACTCACTCACTAAATGAAATGATTTAAAGAGTATTATATAATAGAAGTAGATATCAGATATTTACGAACGTGAACCGTGAAATGAATTATTATTTTAAATGCACGGATTAATAAATATCTTTACACTCACAGACTAATTAATTCGATTAAAAAATTCGAAAGTTATTACACAATGGTAATTTTGTATAAACACATGAACATGAATTGTGATTAACTGTTAAAAAAATAATTTTATACTCACTAACTAGATTAATTACATATTAATAAAATGATTTGAATGATATTAATTAATGGTAATTAAATATTTATAAACACGAATTATGAACAATTGCAGATTTTAATTTGGCAAATTAATAAATATATTTATACTCACTCGCTGAACGAAATAGTTTGATGGATATTATGTGCAAATGAGTATTAAAATAAAAATAGGAACATAAATTGCTGATTTTAATTAAATGGATTAATAATCGTACTAACCGACTAAAGTTCGAATAAAAATGAACAAAATAATAAATATTTATAATATGAACTGTGTAATTAGGAAGATTAATAATCTTCTTTATACTTACCGTCTAATGTGAACGAAATAATTTGAAGGCATTATATAATAGTAAAAAATTATGAACTAAATTGCTGACTTTAATTATTCTGATTGATAAATGAAATGATCTTTACTCACAGACTAAATTATTGAGAACGAAAATAATATGAAAGGCAAATAAGTATTTATAAACATAAATTCTAAAAAGGTCCGGAACAAAATTCTGAAAAGCAAAGTCTTGAAAAGTCATCAAACACGATATGACAATTAATATTTAAAGCCCACCTATGATTACTAATCATTACAAGACATAAATATTAATCGTCATATTGTGTGATAGCTTTTTTAGACTAAACTATATTGCACATTTTAATTAGGCGAATTAATACGCCATCTTTATACTCACGAGCTGAATACGTAAATGGTTAAAGGGGTATAAGATAATGGTATATAAGTATTTATGAATATTAATTGCTGATTTTAAGATTAATAAATCATCTTTATACTTGCTCACTTAATGAAAAGATTTGAAGAACATTATACAATGATAAGTATTTATGCGCATGAATTACTAATTTTAATTATGTAGGCATTTATACTTACTCACTGAATGGAATGATTCGAAAATATTAAAAAAAAATATTATGAACATAGGTTGCAAGTGTGATTTACAGATTTTACAGTAATTGGGTAGGTTAATAAACTTTAATTAAACTTACATACTAAATGAATGTAAATGAAATGATTGAAGGATGTTATGTATTTTTAATTATTTATAAACATGGATTATTAATATAAATTGCGGATTTTAATTAATGAATCGATAAATAATCGTTAAACTCACTCGCTTCATAAAATAATTTGATGAATATTACGTAATAATAAGTAAATATTTATCATTATAATTTTAATTACACGGATTAAAAATGACCTTTATACTCACAGACTAAATTAATGCAATAAAAAATGATCCAATATTCATGAACATAATGAAGCAGGTTCAGGTTAATGAATTGTCTACACTCACCCACTAAATTATTGTGGAGAATGATTTGAAGAAATTATGTGACAAGTATTTATGAATGCGAATTGTGAACATAATTTTAATTAGGTAGACTAATAAATCATCTTTATACTCACCGACTAATTAACGCAAATGAAATGATTTGAAGGTATTATGTAATGGTAGTATTTATAAACATGCGACATGAATGACTGGGTTAATCAAGTGTACAGAACGCGGATTTGTAACTACTAAATATCGAGATATTTTATACCCGATATTTGTGCATATCAGAATATTGTACAGTCATACCTCTTTATAATCCCACTTTTGGGACCATAGGAACTTTTTAAAAAGTGTTCTTGTAAAGAGGTGTGCTTATATAGAGGTCTTTTGGTATATATTAATTAGTAATTGGGCTTAAATAAAGGTGTGATTATAAAAAGGTTTTTATAGATTACATAGGGTGATTATAAAGAGGTATGACTGTATTTACATATATGATAAAAGGAAAATATTAGAATTCCTTGTATTTATAAAAGATAAATTCCAGATATCCTGTTATTTACTATTATATTTAATATTCCATGACTTGAAAATGTCAACACATTTATATTCCGATATTTAGTTATTATAAACCTTAGGGATAATAAATAATTGTTATACTCACCGACTAAATTAACACAAATGAAATGATTTAGAATTATTATGTAATGGTAAATAAGTATTTATGGACACAAATTACTGATTTTAATTAGACTAATAAATTATCTTTATACTTACAAACTAGATTTGATTCAAATGAAATGATTCAAAGGTATTCCACCAAGAAAATAAACATTTATAACATGAATTGTGAATAACCATTTTATACTCACAGGCTAAATGAAATAAATCGAAATACATTACATAATAGTAAATAAATATTTATAAACATGAATTGCTAATTTTTAGTTAGGTAGATTAATAAATCATACTTGCTGATAAAATGATTTGAAGGGTATAAATTGCTAATTTTAAATACAAGAGTTAATCAATAATCCAAATGATCTTTATACTTACCCACTAAATTAATGTGAATAAATGATTTGAAGAATTCTGATTTTTAATCAAGTGTATTGTCAGTTTGTTCGGTTTTTGTCAGTATTGTTCAAAAATTTAGAGCGAAGTCACAAAATCATAAAAATATTGTATATATTATATATAATATAATGTAAGTTTTTGTACTGTTCAGCAAAAATAATACGTTTTTACATAAAAATCACATAAAAACTGTACATTTTTATATAATATAGATTTCATGTTAATGACTGACGAAACTATTTCTTTTCAACGGCGAAAGGTTTTATCCGATTAACCCTTTAAGCTTCTGACGATTGACAGATTAATCGACAAATAAATTGCTAAATATGCTGAACTTATTTTTTTCAAATTTACTGTCTACTCATTATAAAACTTCATCATATAATATACTGATGGGTTTTATAAAATTACTCATGGAAAACGTAGTAATTTTATAATTGATAACGAACTTTTTTTTTCACCAAGTCATCAATTATAAAAATTCAATTGTTCAAAAAATTACCAAGTTTATAAGAAAATTAATTTTTGGTTTGAAATCTCTTATAATTGATTTCAATAGTTTCAATGTCAAACTATTCGGATCACAGGTCGACTTAAGTTCAATTCGGTATTATGTGATCCCCGATTTGAAACAGAAATTTGGCGGAAATAGAGACATTCATATAGATTTTCAAGACATATCGGTAAATCGACCAATCATGATCGAGGATTATCAAAGAAATTTTACCGAAAATTTATTATAGAGCGAATTTTCACAAAAACGGCCTTTTTAACCAGCTTTACATTTATAATTAAGTACGTAGAACATTATGAAATTCAAGTATTTAATTATAAGCCAAAAGTAGGTTAAAAAGGCCATTTAGCTTCCGAATTTATCCTAACCATCTAACAATGCCCAACCCATCCTAAAACGCCCGAGTATTTCAACAAACAGTAAAAGTACTTCTTTCTACAGCTTAACATAGCTATTTTATTGAGTTTTTTTTTGGGGTTTTAACTCGTCTAGACGTCAAAAAAGCCCCTTTGTTAGTTGTAACAAGTGCTTCATTTGTTAGTTTTTCAACGTCACTTAGGAGATATGACATATTGATAAACCGATAGCCTAATAGAGATATCGATAGAGCTATAGAAAATTTATCTATAGCTCTATCGATATTTCTATCAAGCTATCGGTTTACCAATACGTCTTGAAAATCTATATGAACCCGAATTCTATCCAAAAAATCTATTTCCGCCAAATTTCTGGTTCAAATCGGGTTCAAATCGGGATCACATAATACCGAATTGAACCCGATTTGTCTTAAGTCGACCTGTGGATATCCAATAAAGTTTCATGAGAAATGTCAGATTAATGTGGCAGAAAAATTAAAAATAGATAGAATAATGAGACAAAAGAGACAGAAGAACTAACTACAAATACCTACTTAATTTACATTATGAAAGAAGAAAGATGAATCTTATGTTTTATATGTCGTAGCTCGTCTATCAAAAATTGCTCAATGAAAGATTTCATCATTCTCAACATCATTGGAAGACTGTACAAAGCTTCCATTCTGAATACGAACAAAAACCGAACAAACTTTCTTTCTCAGGTATAAATAATCTTATACTAACGGACTAAATGAATAAATATGTTTTTATAATTATAAATTGTAATTAATTTTAATTACACAGACTAATAACTGATCTTCATACTTACTCGCTGAATAAAGTGATTTGAAGGATATTTGCGTAATAATAAATAAATATTTATGAACAAAGATTGCGAACATGAATTGCTGATATGGCTTATACTGATTAAAAAATATTTCTATACTCACCCACTAAATTAATAGAATAAAATGTTTTTACGGCGTTACGCAATTTACGTAATGGTGAATATGCGTTTATAAACTTTTTAATTGTGATTTCGCAGTAATTAATATGCAATGAACTTTATACCCACAGACTAAAATAATGTGAGAGAAACAATTCCAAGTTATTACGTAATGGTGTATAGTATTTATGAATGTAATCTGGTGATTTTAGTTACATGGATTAATAATCATCATAGACTTAATAAATGATTATATACTCACAAACTGAATAAAATTATTTGAAAGGCATAACAGTATACATGTATGCATAAATTATGGCATTATTCATTCAATATTTCTTATTTTCGGCAAAATTATCTTTAGTTGCCGTTACTTTTTAGATTACTGAAATTTTTCAACTGATGATTTCTTATGTGCTCTACGCATTATTATTTGAAATGCCAATTTATAATATTATAACAAACTGCATTTAACAATAACCAGAGCGGATCTTTTCTATAAGTTTGAGGTTGATCGCGAAACATCTTCATGGTAACTGCGCATGTAAAAGAAAGTTGCGCTGGAGATTGTTAAATACATGATTCTTTTACTGTTAAAATTGATTGTGAAGATAATTCACGATTAACTTAAAAATTATAAAAATTATTTTTATCCCAAGTCTTTTCCTCAAATAGTTAAAAACTATATAAACGTTGTCCATTTATATAACTACCTAATCATTTTGGATTTACTTATTTGTGCCGGTAATACAACCCAAGAAAGGGGGTCGTCTAAAGCCAGGTGCGTTCACGTGATATAAAGCCAATCAAATCGTAAAATTTGATCTTTACGGATCAGCCCGACGAGACAAAAACAAAGAAAAAAAGTAAAAAACGCCGAAAATACAAAAAACGAGTGTCTAGGAGCATTAATAAAAAATGTCGGAAAGACAATTTTACTTATAAGTCAAGCGCTAACCCTAACCCCTAACTAACCCTTACCCTAATTTTAATTAAATAATCAAAAACATATAAACGCACCTGGCTTTAGCCATCCCCAAATATAATTTTGTAAATAAACAAAGCGCGTAAAAACACAAATTTTAAGGTTAAAAGGTTAATATTAGAGGCTATAGCCAAGATTGTTGCCCATTATATGTAAAATTTTGTCTCCAACATTTTAATTAGTGTACCAAGGTCTATTTAAACACTAGTTTTCGCTTTTTTCTTCTTTTGCACGTGTTCGGAATTGATGTCGGGCTGATCCGGAACAATCAATCATTCATTGGTAGTTGCCTTTTTAGGAGTTTGTATTACCGGCACAAATAAGTAAAGCCAATCATTTTCTGCATTTCTTCGACATGTGCACCCCCTGAGAGCAGCCGAATTTTGATTTATACCCAGGTACATATGTCGAAGAAATACGGTATATTCTGAATCCTAAATTATTTAGGATTACATTTCACAGAAAGCGCAAAATAATTTAGCATACGTGTATACCATTACATAATGGCAATTAAGTATTAATAAATATGAATGGCTGATTTTTAAAATACACGGATTAATAAATGACCTTCATACTTACTCTCTAATTAAGCGAATCAAATATTTAAAGGTATTGTTTGGTGATAAATAAACATTTAAAACATATATTTATCGTAAATTGCTGATTCAGGTTGCATAGCTTTTTGTACTTACGGGCTGAGTAAATAATTTTATAAACTTATATAGTTGATCTTAAATACGGAAATTACAATAAATATCGCGGCCGAAGCTGCAAATTAGGGACCTCGATTTAAAAATATAAACTCTATCAAAATCTATTTGGATCCGTATCACTTCGACAGCTCATTTAACTGAAATGTTTCTTTTAGAGTTAACACGTACTATTCATGTGATATAACGTGACATAGTGTTTTGATATCCGGATATAAATAAATCCGGATTTAAATTTAAATCCGGATATATACTATGATAAAACCGGATTAATCCGGATATAAAAAACATATCCGGATAGAGGTATTAACTCTAGCTCTAGTTTCTTTATAAATTACACTAACCTTAACACTAATTCTAGCCTGACCTAATGACAATGACGGAAACTTTGTTGGTGAAATGAGCAGTCAGTGAAAATAAACTGTCGGTGAAATAAACATGTTGTTGAATTGATTGTCGGTGAAATGTTTTGTCTATGAAATGAACGTCGGTAAATGAGTAGGATCGAATCCACTTATACCCTTTTATTATCAAAAGTAATCCAAAATTTTAACCTGCAAAACTACTATTCCCGATGGTGTAAAAAAAAAAAAAAAAATCGATTTACATACTGTGCATTCCAGTAAAAATATAATTTTCTAAACTTTATTCGATGAAACGGTTTTTTAATAGGAGGTTTGATTTTTAAAACTTTGAGCGAAGATATCTCGACAACCAACTATCAAATTCGATGAAAAAAATTTTATTTGAATTCTATGTATCCATTGAATTCAAATAAAAACCGTTTATCGAATTCATCAGATGGTTGCCAAGATATTCTGATTTAAAGTTTTATTTTTACTGGGGGTGCAAGTATGTATATCAATTTATTTTTTTTTTTACCTTATCAGGATCAGCGCCGAAGAATCATCAGGAATAGTAATTTTCCCCATAACCTAGCTATTAAAAAAGAGCTGGAAAAAAGATGTACCTCAAAATTTTGAAAATTTCGTATTAAAATATTTAAAATTTCCAGCTTCGGTCGCGATAATAAATGCTTTATACTTATTCCCTGATAATTAAGGTTATGAGTGATGTTTCCAAATTTTAAAATGAAAAAAATAGTAAAAATAGGCGTACTTTTTAATCCATTCCCAAAATTTATCATTATTCTCTTCCATACCAATTCCGTAATAGTAACAAATGGCTGTTTTAAAAACTCCATTAAAATTACCCATTTCAATAGATTTTATATAACAACTAAATGCATTTTGTTTATCCATCTTAATTCCGATTCCATTATAATAACAGTAGCCAAGTTGAAACATTCCATTAGAATTCTTCATGTCTGCCGATTTTTGATAAAGAATGAATGCCTTATGTGTATCTTTTTTAGCGTTTATTCCATGCTCATAGCAATACCCAAGCCAGAATATGTTATCTGAGTTTTCCATTTCTACAGATTTTTCGCAATTAATGAAACTCGATTAAAAGTTCTGGTGATTTATTCATGAACTAATATCTGAAGTTTGGTTACAATCTTTCGTTGTCTTGACATTTTGAAATAAATTGCTGTATAAACCTGTATGGTATTACACAAGTCATTCAGACTTATAATTTTGGAAATTTGAATATTAAAATGACTTGTCGCATGACTTTATTCATACAGTAATATGCATATTTATTTTAACTCTCCTCAATAATTTTACTTATTTGCGCGGGTAATACATACCAAATATGAAATCCGGTTTTGTAAATAACCTAAGTGCGTGAGATAAAAATTTAGGGTTAGGGCCATAATGTTAGAGGCTATCAGCTATGGGGTTAGAGCGATGCTTATTATATGTAAAATTTCATTCCGTCATTTTAATTAGTGCACCAATATCGATTTAAACATTAGTTTTGCGTGTTCGGATTCTTCGTCGGGCTGATCCGGAATAGTCAAAATCTACACTCTCCGATTGGCTATTTCCTCTCCAGGAGTTTGGATGCCTCCTGCCTCTGATCATTGCCCTTAAAACTAGTGTATCCAACTAATTCATTGGTTCGAGTCTTGTTCATGACCCGCCACATTTCCTTTTTGATTAGAACGGAAAAGATTTTCATGTAATTTTGTCAAACAAGTTCAGAAGGTTAATTCATGATTGAAGATCATTTCCATTTCCATAATTATATGAATTCTTAAATTTACCTTGATTAGTAAGAAACAAATAAAATGAATCAGGCTATATAGTAAGAAATAAAATACACAAAGACCTATTAGATTTTATATAATATTATCATATAACCATGCTCATTTTATGCGCTTTAATTATTGAGTCATAAAAATATTTATTAATTAAATTTGGTTATGACTAATTATTTTTATTTTATTTGCATACTGGTTAGTGATAAAGAAATAAAAAAAATTACAATATCGAGTAATTATTGAAATAGTTCATAATCAAAAAAAACTGTATACATTAACTTTACCCACCACTAATTTATTGCAGCCTGTAAATACAAATGATTTTTATGATTCTTAACCATATCAAAGTTGCAGGGTATAAATCAGTTATATACTAGGTTCTATGTGTCTAAGTGAAAATTTCATTTCCACTTATACCTATGACATTTAGCGCCTAACTGTTACATATGTACGTTGTGTGAGGCTCCCAGGCGTCCCTGCCATTTTTTATTATTATTATTTTTATCATCATTATTATTAGTTAAGCTTAAAAGTAAAGAAATTAAACAAGAGTTACCATAAGAGCAAATACGATGTTCATTTTGAACATATGTACAATTTGTACATATGTACATTTTAACATATTTACATTTTGTACATATGTTCATTTTAAACATCGTAATAAATATAAAATAAGTAAGATTGTAAGCAACTTTTATGTATTCAATAGAGCTCTAACAAGTATAAAAGTTCACCTTGTTATAACAATAAAGAATTAACTCAGTTGAGTTTAAACTTCAAAATCATGTAAATAAAGTGTTGACTCTAGTAGTTATATTATATCTCTTAAGTTTTTTCACTTATAATAAATTATTTCATTATATTTTCTTTTGTATCTGTAATTATCGATTAAGTAAATATTATAAGAAAGAGAAAGAAAGTACAAGATCCATATTTGTAGTTCTTGCCTTATACATAAATTGATTAAAGCCTCTAATTGTATTGTTAATTACAACATTTATTGAACAATATCTGATTATATAATTTCACTTTTGTAACCTGATCACATAAAAATTGTTAAGAATCTTAATAATTGTAATCAAATATTGAAACCTAGTTATCACATAATATTGTGACAGAGTTCATGATTAAAAAGAATATTACAATATAGCTATACTAGTAAAAAAGAAAAAGAGTAAAAAAAATAGTATTGAATTAGAATATCCAATAAACATTATAAGTAAAATGAGTTAAGTATAACTTCAATAATGCTATAGCAAGACTCAACAAATTTTGAAATCTAGACCAAATTTTCATATCTCCTTCAACCTTCTATTTCAAAGTTTGGGCATCTTGTGAATATAAAAGAGTTGTTGTCATTAGATTTAATGTTTAGTAGAAGGTTTATCTATCAACCTGATAGTTACTACTTTCACAATTGGTAGTGACTTTAAGATAAAAACTAAATTCATATTCACTAGTCACAACTATTAAGTAATTAATATTAGATTTAGACCATTTCAAAAATGACTAGACTATTAATAGAAATAGACCCTTTCTTCTATTTAAAACTCTGACCAACAACAAATCTCAAAGCAATTGAGACCAAATCCAAAACCTACTTCAAGAATAGTACAAGTATTTAGAGAGCTCACTATGCATAATATTTAACAAAACAGATACAAAAATAACTAGATACATATCAAAACTTCCAAAGATTAAAAGGATAAGAATATAGTTAAATAAGTAAAAGCTTTAAAAGCAGCCGATGCAATAACTGGACTATAACAAAAAAAAATAAAGATCACATTGAGCTATTTGTTTGGTATTACTGCTAGTTAATATAATAATTATAAAGAAGATCTTTTTTTAAACAATAACTAAATAGATAGGTTTGTTTAATTATTTATTAAATACTTTACTACTCAAGAACAAAAGTACTAGTAGCAAATAGAATTAAGTATATCCCTATTTTATATCAAACTGCTACCTTATGCTGCTATTATATAAAGACCACTGGTTGATATTTTTTTACTAACTTAACCTTTAATTAGATAATCCTATTAGAGTTCCATATTGGTATTATTTAGATAAAGTATAGTAGATGCTTCTCAATTCTTTTATATTTTATACATTTTTAGATTGGGGTTTATTAAAGCAGAGAGGTAAATAACTTTAAATAACCCAAATAACTCAAATGACAATTGACTAGTTATTGGTCATTTCATAGCTCAAATAACTTAAAAATGTTAGGCGCTAACATTTATTAGGTAATATTTTAGGGGGTGGGGGTCAAGAAAAATCTTACCTTAGTTAAATTTGATTGGCTAAAATTCTATTTATAGATCTTACCTGGGGTGGGGTAAGCCCTTATAGTAAATGGATATTAGGTAAAAATGGCAGTGCCCTTATTTAACTCTGGTTAATTGATTATCTAATAACTTTTAGCCAATCATTATTGATTATTGTTCTCTGTAAAATGAAATATTGCTAGATACTATCCAATAAATATTATTTTATATGATAAATAGCTAATGGCCCCAAATGACCAATCTTTATTTAATAAATAAGCAGTATTTGTATTTTGGCTAAATAATTAAATCATTACCATACCTGTTGTAAAGTGACAATCCAATTGAACTATATCAGATATAAAGTAATTAAGAAAAAAATACTAAACAGAAGATTATATATTTACTTTTTTTTAACAAAAAGTTTATGAATAATAATTTACTGATTACTAAATCATTTTTGAATTTACAAATAGTATATAAATTAATAATCAATATAATTGGTAGGATGTTAAGACCGCTTGAAGTAAAACTTTCATTTAACATAACCTCCTCTACCCCTGAGCTACTCCTGAGCTCCCCTCCTAAAATTAATCAAATAGAGGTGACAAATTAGATCAGCATGGTAATTAGAATTTTTCAGTTATGATCAGGATTTTTCGGTATACTATATTTATTTTTTATGTTTAATTTTTCCCTTTTTTCCCCATTAATATGAAAAAAATAATGTTAAACGAAATTTCAGCTGCAAGCAGCCTATGTATTAAAAAATTTTATATTTGAACACTAATTAGTTAATATAAAACTTTAAATTAATTTTGCTCAATAAAGCTAATTTAGGTTTATATGAACCTGGATTAGGTTCATTTGAACCTGATATAGGGTTATTCGAACCTGATTTAGGTTCATTTGAACCTCATTTAATTTTAATATTTGTTTAATTTTTTCCCTACCTCCCTGTACAAATTTCAAAAAAATAACGTTAAATGAAACTTTAACTACAAATGGTCTAACTATATATAAAATAATCTAATAACCAAATAACTCTAGTTATTTGAAAATAACTATGGTTACAAGTCATTTCTAAATGATTCAAAATTTGAATAATCTCAAATGACCAGTCATTTTGAGATCATTTGTGGTCATTTGAAAAATTGGCAAATAACCAGATCATTTATAATCTCTGCATTAACATGAGATAACTAGTTTAGAAAATTGTGCAGAACCCTAAAATATACATAGATAGATCAGATATTGGTTTGTTTATTTTTATTTTTTATGCAAATCTTTTTTATTTATAGTAATTTTTTGCTTATTTTTAAGATTTTTCTGTAGATCTTACTAGTTTTAGTAATTTTATAATAAATCTAACCTATCTATATATATTTTGGGGTCCTAGTTGTACATATTATTTGATTATCTAATCAATGCAGCCAATTATGTACTTGTATTATACTTATTAATAATATATTATTAATTAATTCATTAACATATAGACTTATTAAAAGTATATTTGAATCTTTTAAGAATTCCAAAATATACATAGATAGATCGGATATTATTTTGCTTATTTTTGTAGTTTTTTATAGATAGTTTTTATTTATAGTAATTTTTTGTTTATTTTTGAGGTTTTTTCTGCTGATTTTTTTAAATTAGTAATTTTATAATAAAGGTGCTGACATTTATTGTGACAGATTATAATGAAATCCAGATTAAAATGAAATGATAGTATAAAATCTTGAAAACTAAATTTTTTTAGGGTGCATTTTTTAGGGTTAGGGGTTTAGGGTTAGGGTTAGTTTTAAAAAAAATTATAATAAACAAGTATTAATAAGTTTTAGAAGGCTAGCAGGTTAAGTATAGAATGTAGATTTCATTTTAAATTATGATCTGTGATATTTATTATCTAATAATCATTTACTATAGAGGCTTACCTCCACCCCCAGGTAAAATTTTTGTTAAATTTAATTGGCTTAAATTTTTATATGAGGTAAGATTTGGCTTGACCCCCTACCCTCTAAAATATTATCTAATAAATGTCAGCGCCCTAAATCTAACCTATTTATTTATATTTTGGGGACCTGTTTTAATATTATTAAAAAACTTTATATTAATTAATTACTAATTTGAAGTTCTTTGCAAGAATACTAATAAAAAAAATTCATAACAAACTAGCATTTTGAAGCTTTGGTAGAAATAATCTTATACTATCTGCCCTCTCAGAACTGGTATGCATGGTGGACGAGTTTAGTATCAGAAATGGCAAGTTATCAGTTATTACTTATGGAATGAGTGCCTGGTGGATTGATTGTTAACTGATTTGGCAGGTTATCAATTTTGACAGAATTGGTTCTGAGAGGGCCAACTGTAGCTAAAAAAAAACTCTATAGCAAATAGCAAGCAAACAAGCAGCTTCTGGTTAAATAAAAACTCTATAGCAAATAGCAAGCAAATGGACAACTTCTAGCTAAATACAAACTTTATAGCAATTAGCAAATAAGTAAACAGTTTTTAAATAAAAAATAAATAAAATAAAAAAAATAATAATTGGAGTAACAAAAATCAGATGATTCTTTAGAAGAAAGAGATAAAAAAAATATAAAATTATATATAAGGAACCTGACTATATATATATTAAAAGAAAGAAAAGAGAGGTAGGTAAGTCTCTAATAAAAAATAATCAAATGATTAATGACACAAAAAAAAATCTTCAATAATGACAGGCTTTGGTTAATTATAACAACATAGTTATATTATAGCAATGTTAACTATCCAAAAATAGTTTTTTAATATAAATAAAATATTTAAGAGAACTTTAACAAATAGTGAGCTCTTGTTAATAACTTTGTACAAAATTCAATAATTACATATTTATAATAGTAATGAATATAAAATTTTTATTTGTAGAATTTCAAAATTTAAGAATTAAGTAGAAGAAATAAAAATGTTCTCTCTAAAAAGTTTTATATAATCTGAAAAAGATCTATAATTAAGGGGATGCCATTTATTATCTGATTTTTAGGGTGGGGTCAGAAAATTATCAGGTCCTAACAGCAGATAACTTTTGATTGGCTAAAATTAAAAATTTTAACAATTTTAAAAATTTTTAAACTTTAATATTAAATAACTCTTGAACCAGTGATCCATTTTTGGATGATTTTACTACCAAAATGTTCGCCTCAATGTGACGATTCCAACGAGCCCAAAATCATCAAAATCCAATCACAGAATCCCAAGATCGTTATAGTTTTGTATTGCTTTAATTATATTATTTTCGTATATATGATAATATTTCGCAGATACTACAGCCTTTTATTTATTACCGGTAATATTTATTACGTAAAAATTTGGTGGTATGACAATGACAATGGCTCATGTCTAAATGTTTGCTTACATAATCGTGCTTTTCAAAGTTTACAAACAACGCACGGGAATTTTAGAATCAGGAATATAGTAACATACTAAAAAGAATAAATATTATTAGCTTTGTTTTTAGACAAATTATTATTATAAAAATTTTTTTTTAAGTTTGAAAAATTTGGGTCGGTGGGTAATGCAAAACGAAAATAATTAACTTTACATAGCCTAACAACATTTTGGATTCCTGAGAAATTTTATTATTTCTTTCAATAAGAAATTTAAACTAAATCGTTGTGATAAATAAGTTTGATTCATAACCGTAAGAAAACATCAACACTAAATCTCGTAGTTGATTTCTGACAATTATATGATTGACTTGTAACCTATTATATCTACATAAGATTAGATGAGATATATAGTACAGTAATAAGTATACCAATTAATAAAGGATTTTTTATATTATTGTTAATAAAATGAGAAAAAAATCTTTATACTTTTTAAATTAGTAAAGAAAGTCTTGCATTTTGTTTGACAATATTATTTATTATTTATGTAATAATGTATAGATTCCACTGAAAAAATCATTCCAATGGAGCCTCTCATTGGAATCGTAGGAACTCTGGAAAAATCTGACATCTAGTGGGATTTCAACTTCCAGTCAACACAGATAATATTAGTGAAACATGATTAAAATACGACTTATTGACTGTTAATACTTGTAGTAAGAATCCATGTTTTGTATACTTATCATTCTTCTAAAAAATTTTTTATATTTTAAATTTAATCTTGAATAGATCAAAGTTTGCAAACTTTTTTTTATTGTAGAGACCGACCGAAGTACTTTAAAAAAATAAATAAGGGCCAACTCATAATACATGAGCTAATAACATAACGTTGTCTTATGATAATTTCTAATTAAATAATTGAACCCCAATTAGTGACGAAATTCTTTCATCGAAAGATCAAAAATTACATGTATTTTACTATAATGGGTTACTATTGGTCATGAGTAGTGATGTGCCATTTATATGATATCCTGAATTTTTTTAGCATACAGTACGTACGATACGTACAGTGCGTATAGTTGTACAGTGTGTGTAGATGTGCAATACTTATGGTATACATATGATATATAAAACAAAAATACGATTTCATAAGTAAAAATTTGAGATATTGTTCTAGAATATTTTAAAAAATTTTTTGCGTGCTGTATTATACGCGGCACATCACTAGAATAAATCGACGATCTTTAATAACGTGATACATCTATAGCGAATCAGGTGCAACATAAAATCAAAACCTTTTGCGACTAATAAAAAAAAAATCCTTGCAAGATTTTGTTATAATATCGTCTATCAATTCTGACATTATCCTAACTTTTTAAGGATAAAATGACATGTAATTTGGACGGCGAATATATAATATCTATTACGTAAAGTTGCAATTAATGGATTAATTGTGGCTGCGCCACCAATTAATAAATTGAGTTCGAAAAATAGCAATTATTCGGTATGCCTGGTTAAAAACAAATCAATAATTCTGGTCAAATTTACAGATCATTTGGCCAGATCTAGAACAAACCAACTTTAAATGTAGTCAAATGATCTGCAAGTTTGACCAGAATTATGAACGATGGTTTTATTGATCATGTGATGCAAATCACCGTGTTTTGTTTCTTCGGCAATGTTCCATCCTTACTTGTCACTTATTTAGATATTTGATCCATAACCGGTCATTTAACCGTATGACCGATCGTTTAACCGATAATGACCGACTGATGACTGACCGTGGCCATCCCTAATGCGAATGTTATTATAAATGCGCATTTTTCCCATCACTAGTCCTAGTAATTCATGCTTTGAGAATTTCTTTTAATAAAAATATATTTTAAACTAGGTAATTGAACACATTATACGAGTCTCATAAATTCAAAAATTAAATAAACATAATAAGCATATAATTAATTTTTCAAAAATACACGTAATTATGTTACGCATCTTGTAGATCTGCAAAATCAAAAAAATGGGTTAAACTTTGTCTCAAGCATATTACGCTCCAGGTTTGCACAGCTATGTCGTTAGCTACTTAATTTGCGTCAGTGATGATTATTCCATATTAATGCTAATTAGTGTTAGACTTATGAGTAAATTTATTGATTTCTTGAATCGCATGGCAATAATAAACCACCATAAATTTCAATCCTCATACTACATAAGATTTCACATTAGATTATATGGAGATCATAAGGCAATTCAATAATATGACTTTTGGTATTTGGACTAGATTATATTTGATTTATATTATTTAAAAATGATTATGTTCAATTTTGAAAGATTTTATTAAATTCAGATTTAGTTATTATAGGTAAAGTTTTGATCTAATTATACTAAAAATTCCAAATATTTTAGATATTTAATAACTAATTTCTTTGAGTAACACAAAACTCTATAAGATATCAGATACTATGGATGGCATGAAAAATAGGCATTCTAATCACAAATTTGTTCGCAAGCAACAAATGTATTGCAAGGATTCGTTTTTGAATAAGCACACGGGGGACAATTCGATCGACAATCTAGAAATGGATTAATAGTTTTAGAATTTGCATATCTTACGAATTCATATTTAAAGAATCTTAAAATTACTTTTAGTAGTAGTGATGGGATCTTGCTTAGTTGGCGCAGTAGTTTTTGGAATTGGTTTAATTTGTTTAATAGGTCTTGACTTAAACTTGCGAGCATTGGTTTGGGCGATTAATACCAAGACCAAAATCAAAAAGACAAGAAAAACTTGCACTCTAGATTTCTATGCGTTTATATATATTTTAAACCAAATGCAATTTTTAAATTTCATTTTTTAAATTAAGAGCATTATTTTGAAAATTTAATATTTACCATTGTGTGAATATATCCTTTGAAAAATATTATTTATGTTGATGTTATTTTTGAAATTTATGCACTTTCGTTTTGAAAGAGGTTAAAAATATTGAAATTTTATACTTTTTGAAAGAGGTTAAAAATATTGTATTTTTATACTTTTTACAAATTTAAAAATAAAATTATGACCCTTCTATTTTGGTGTTTAATTATTTGAAATTGTTATTTAATAATAAATAATTATTAATTGAATAATAGCATTTAATATTGTAATAAATTTGTATTACAAATGCGAATTTAGAAGATAACTCTATTAATGATTTCAATCAAATTGAACCACCGTTATTACTAACTACATAAATAAGATTAAAATCTAATATCAAAGTTTAACATTAATAATTGGTCACCACACTATTGTTTAAATCACTGTAAATATTAGATTAATTCTTTCGAATGCATTTAATTTATTAATTAATGAGAATGTATTATTTTTTTTTATTTGTTGAATAATTTAGGCAAATAAACGTTCTTTATTAAATTTCCTAAATTCCGTAAATCAAAGTAAGACAATCAAAATTAATTTAATTGGTTTAACCATATTTGTTAAGAAATCTACGATACTATACTTCATTTAAAATTAATCACATGATGACACAATGGTTGTAGTTTACCTTCGGTCTCTAGTAGAAATTTTTTAGTTTCAATATTTAAATTATACACTTTCTTTAGCATCGCCAGTGTCAGTCGATTACTTTGAAACCAATTATACCTTCCTAATAATCTACCAGAAGTCCCTGAAATTTTAACTACTGTATCCCTTCTACACTACACGAATATCACATGATCTAATCCATATATTGCGGGAACATCATTTAATCGATTTAATTGAATCAATCATCATCCCATATTAGCATCAGTGTCTTTGCTTTATTGTGGTGATTTAGTGATTTATCGTTTACCCATACCTCTACAACTTGCATATCCGATTTTACACATTTATCTATTTATACTCCTCATCCCGTAATCGGTTGGAGCTTAAGTTGGTACTATTGTCTATATTGCTTTATCGCTCTCCCAATTCAACCGTTACGGTACGCACGTACGTACTGTACGTTCACTTAAACTTTTACTCATAAAAATTCTACTTTTGAATGTTATCAAATAGCTTCCGGCATAAAAAAAAAAAAAAAAAAAAAAATCTATTTTCATGTGCACTTGTAAACAGTCAATGGTTTAGAATTATTTTACTTTACCAATATTATAGAGCGCCATTTTAAAAACGAAAGACTTAGATTACTCTTTTTGACATTGAATGCTGAAGAGCATACTTCACCGATCCCTTTTTTTAAAAAAAATTCTCTCAAGTCAACCAAAAACCACTATTTGAGTATTTCAAAAATTAGAGACGTTGGCTTTCTTACATGTTAGGAACTGCTGATTTTACAAATTGCTTTCCTTAATACTAGTGGTAATAAGAAGGAGGAAAAGAATTAACGATGTACTTTGCAAGAACAATAGGATCGGATCAGAAAGTGAAAAGGAATTAACCGATGCATTTGGCAAGAATACCTCATTGATTTTTTTACATCTTAGTAAGAATGTTCTTGGATCAGAAGTAGGAAAAGCGTTAGCAGAATTGAATAATTTTATTAAATGATATATTTACAATTTATTGTCTGCCTTCCACATTTAAGTTCAATTTACCTTCATTATTTAAAAAATCGGCAATATCTTCCAGAATACGGATAAAATGCTTTTTTTATTCTTCTCCTTCCCGTATGGTTTTTTTTTGGCTTCATCGATACCCTTAATACCTAGATACCTGTTTTACTTCAAGACAATGCTTCAGTATCCTTAGGCTTTGGTTTAAATCCTACTAATTGCCGCTCAATTTGCTCGATTTGTTTTTTTTTTTCTAATTCACTTTGGCGATGCTTCTTTATACTCATCGCGGTTTTTTAAATTTTGAATTTTTCATTTATAACAAGATATTAATATCATTAGACAATATAAAGCTTCTAACTATCAAATTTTTGAGAAATAAGATGACTTTATTAAATATACTTCGTTAGATGTATATAAATCTTTATACTTTTAGAAATTCTAGACCTATACTCATAATCGTCAACTATCATTGCATTACAAAGATTTAGCGTCAACTACTTTAAACTCATATAATTATGAGAAGTTTAATGTAGGTTTTGTGAACCATGAAATCTTTTACAGGTTTTATTTACTGTACGAAAATTAAGAGTCCTAATTTCCCCCAAGTTCTGAATTACCATATGAGATACCGCCTCCAATTGAATAATGCTACCTTCAGCACAAAAAAAAAAAATAAAAAACATTTTTTTTTTTTTTTTTATAATCATTTTATAAGTATTTTGACTTCTTGGCTTCAATTTTTTCAGTTATAAAGAAAAGTTATTTTCTAAACAATTAATCAAAGATATAATTTGGGAAGAAAAAAAATATATTGCATTTCAATGTTTATACATAAGTTGTTAAATAAAAAAATTTTTTATTCAATAATTAATTGAGAATGAAATTTATTAAGAGATTCGCTTACAAAACTTTTAAATACAATCAATTCCATACAAGCTCGTTATAATTATACTGAATAATATAAATTCACTCAATTTCTACGAACTACTAGCTCGATATAAAAGTTGACCATATTATAAGTTAAACTTTTACTTCAAACATAAACCTCTAAAATATTTCAAACTCATTTCGCATATGCTTTATACACTTTTATTGAATTAATACTACTGAATTTTTAGAGCAAATAGCTTTGAATTAATATCATATTTTGCTTTGTAATTAATATACTTAAATATAAAAAAAAAAAGGTAATACTTATTTTGATTTCTGATTTTCGCATTCGATTCTTTTTGATTTTTCAAGGGATTTCTAATTCATTAATGATAACTTTCAAAATAGATTCAACTTGTGCAATTCTCTCTCTCCCTCCTAGAGTTATAAGTGATTAGTTTTAATATTTTGATTGCTATTAAAAAAATTAGCAGATTTGTTGATACTTATTAAATATTTACTAATACTTTAAAAACGGTTATTATAAGTACTTATTAAATGGGTTTTAACATGCCTCGGCCTCGATTAGCATTGGCAATTATTCGACACAATATTATTTTAATATACAGTAAATATAATTTTAATACTTAAATAAAATATTTATAATGTATTTATTAAAAATATTAATTTTATATAAAATAAAATAATTTTTCAATGGGAAATTATAGGTATCTTGTCAAAGCTATATATATCGTAAATTTCTGGTCTTTTAGGCAATCATCGAATGAGAGAATTATGCGACTAAAGTTCGAGTATCAATTCGATTGTTGAATTTGGCGCGTCATAATTACCGATAATCAAGATTTATCATTTTTACAAGAACAATAACAAAAAAAGTTTCGTTAACTTTTATGAAAGGCATTGAAACTTATACTGATACGTACTAAAAAATTAATTAAACAAATAATTATTCTAAAAGAAATCATTAAGCCATTCATGTTCATGAAATATTTATTTTATTCGTGATAATTTAGTAAATAAGTAAATAAGTATAAATTTGCTAATATAAGTATCAAAATAAAGCTCTTACTTTCATGAATATTTACTATTTAAATTTACTTTAGAGTATAAGTGTAAAGAACATTTATCGATTTAATATTTAAAATAAGCTGTTCATATTCATCAATATTTACTGCTTAATTCTTAATTTCATTTCATTGTAATAATTTAATGCGTAAGTATAAAGATCATTCATTGTGCGTATAAAGAAAATTTACCGCATAGTCGCGAAATAACACGTCCTTGCGCGCTATTTGATACGCACACGCGCGTCAAGAGTCCAAAATTATTGAACCTAATATACATATATCAAAGTGTGCGTTAATTCGATACGCGCATGTACGTTATTTTGAACCAAATAAATCGTTTTTAAGGGGAAGCGATTTTCGAAAGAATCGTGACTATACAACAATATCAATTTTAAGTATTTATAATAAATCGTTCATGTTTATGAATTTTCACTATTTGATTTCATTTTATTAGAGGTAATTGAGTGCACAAGAAACATTTATTAATTTAAGTATCTGAAATAAGCTATTTTCTTTCGTGAAATATTAACTATAATATTTAATTTTATTCTAGGTTGAATGTGAAGAAAATTATCGTTTTTAAAATATTTAAAATAAGCTACTTATGTCCATGAATATTTATTAATTAATTTAATTTCATTCTCAATAATTTAAACCATAAAAATTTCAAGTAATCATAGGCTTGGTTGCTTCGTTCTGACCACCTTCAAGTTATTCAGTCCACCACCTCTGTCATTTTTCTTTGTGTTAATTCAGGTAAAGTCCTTCGTTTCGTTTTCTTATTGTCAACCGTGAGAACCATCAAAAAAGGTGTTATTAAAAGGTAATTCAAACGATGTACTTTCCTTCACTAACAGTGTCCCTTTGATTTTTTCCGGCAAACAACTGCCACCGGGACACTTCAAACCCATGAACCACGACAAATTTCAACACGCGCAAACATTTCGAACCTCGCCGAGTCTTGTGTGTATACCGGAAACCCGTATTTCGTCAATGCTCAGGTGTTGGAGATTGTTACACAATATTAGGAACATACGAATTAATGCACATTTAATCACTTTGCTCTCGATCTTGAGATCTTTCAATTGACCTAAGTGCAGTCAAAAAACTTTTTCTCCATGTAGATTTTAACGAAATTATTGTAGTATATCTTTGATAATATGACTTCATTGCTTCGAGATACCCGAGATAAGACCATTCATTCGTAGGTGTTGTTTTGAAGTACTGTTCAGTAACTTGAAAATATACATGCACGTGAGTTTCGTGAGAAATCAAATCACAAAAAGTAAAAGCAAAACCAGTTAATTTACCATTCGCCATTAGTATCATTTCATGACTATAAATGCAAAAATGGTAGAGAAATTTAGGGAGTTCCGCGCCCCATCGTCGGCATACCAGCTTCTCATAGCCACATATAAATCTTCTCGAATGTAATGAATATGGCCAATATAGTTTAACCGAAAAGGGATTAATGAAGTTTGCTCTTCATTATTTAGGGTGTTTAATAAAGGGTGAAAACTTTTGAGCGGCCAAACATTGGCTTTCACTACAATATTGGTATAACCAATGATGGTTAACCAATACTATTGTGAATAAAGCATTTCTGTTATCCGATCATTGTTAACAAGAATTTAAAAAAGTTGTAAAAGGGTTTTTGGGTAGCTCCACAATATTGGCATAATGATTCCACACCAATGACGATTTACGAGAGCACATGCAAGTAAGTCTTTATATTTAAGTAGGTTAAATCGGTGATTTCCTCGTTAGCTAAGTTAAGGTCTTGTTGGGATTGAATTTAAAAAGTTGTAAGAAATAATAACTAGAGTTATAATTTGAGTGCATTCGCACGTATGTTGTATTTATATGGGGTGTTTTCGGATTTCATTTGTTTTGATTTTCGGACTGATCCGGGATTAATGTAACTGGTGACTATCGGGTAATCTCGCAGTATCGGCATCTTCCCAGGGACGATGATTTTCTGCAAAATGCAGAATGCCGCAGAATTCACGGATTGAGAAGTATTTTGCAGAAATCAGATTTTGTCGCCGATAAACGCGGAATTTAGACTAGAATTTGATTCGGACCAATCAAATTGCTTATCCGACGTGTCTTATGTGAACGCCGAACGATTTTTGTGGATGCTATTCAAATTTCCATCACCTCTTAAGAGGTGAATTAGAAGGAGGCCGAATAAGTTACACAATAATAGTTCGTTGTTTACGTCAGACATGTCGGATAAGCGAATTATTGGTCAAATTGTGGCTGATAATTGCTGATTCCTTCACAGCAGATACCGCATTATGACTTGACCTTCGGCCACGTCATAAAAACAGTATCCTAGTGAATAACAAGTACTTATTATTAATGGGAAGGATAGATAATCGGCTAACACAAAACACGATCGTGGTTTGTCGGGAAATTTCAGTACATTAGCAATTAGATTTTTTTTTTGCGCAGAAATAGAAGGTTTTTTGTGCAGAAATTCACAGAATTTGAAATTTTTTTGTGCATAAATATAAATTTATTATTGATGAAATTTACCAAAGATAGGCACAATTTCGATTTCGCTTCTTTCCATTTCCTCTTTTAACTTTTCACTTAGTATATTTTTGAGAAGAATACACTCAATCATCCCTTCAACAAACAACCAGAATTATTGCAGAAATTAGGAATAAATTACCGCAGAATTTGGATTTAGTTGCCGCAGAAAATCATCGTCCCTGCATCTTCCCCATAAAAATTTTACTGTCACGTGATAGTAAAAAATTTTTGGAAGTTAATTTAAATTAGGGTAAAAAGCATGACAGACGTTCTAGTCAATGCATGAAGGTTACACAAGATTTTGCATATCAAAATCATAGGGACGGGAGGTATGTCATATGACTGCACATAAAAAAAAATCGGCTGTTCTTTACAAAACTTTGCCAGATCGTTTGTTAGGTACATTGCAAGAGAATTGCGGTGACCCATCATTGAGATCATCGGATTCGCAGGACCCCGAAGAACTCTGATATAACTCAGATCCTGACTCAAAATTTTAATATAACTTTATACACTTAATTTTATTATAAGCTTTATACAAAATTATCATATAAGTTCAAATTTACTATAAATTATACAATTTCAGATCTGAGTACCAGTATGATCATGTTAACCACCAAAGCCAAAAACATAATTACACAAAAAAAAGTGACGAAGAGAAAATCAGAAACCTATCTAGAAAATGAAGGGCTGTAGTTAACTGTGTTCAAATTCAACAACAAAATTTTTAGTTCCGAAAATAAGCTACCCATACGATCGATGAACGTTGCTACATAGTAAAGTCTAAATTTTACTAAGCAAATCGATTAAAGTCACATAAGTAACATTGTTCAGCAGATCAAAATACGCATACCCTGAAAATTTCATACAAATCCAAGAACTTTTTATTATTTGACTTTTAATTTTTACGTTCAACGGTTTTTTTTTATAAAAAAAAATCCGTTGAACGTAAAAATTAAAAGTCAAATAATAAAAACTTCTCCAATTTGTATGAAATTTTCAGAGTACGCGTATTTTGATCTGCTGAACAATGTTACTTATGCGACTTTAATCGATTTGCTTAGTAAAATTTAGACTTTACTATGTAGCGACTATAATCGATTGACCAAAAATCGCTTTATAAGTTACTCCCGATTTTTTTCTGCATATTTATTTATTGTTTATAACATATTTATTTATCGTCTACAGCATATTTATTTATTGTCTACAGCATATTTATTTATTTATTTTACTTAATAAAGTTTTGTATTCAAAAATAAGCTACCCTTTTATTGTGCTTTAAATTACTTAAAATAGTAAATAAGCTACCCACGGTTTTTTTTTTGTTAAAAATCGGCAAAAAAAGATAGCTGCAACATACGGTATATATCAATTTATATCTACTTAAAAATTTTCCCGATGTATATATAGTATCATTATACAAAAAAAGATCGTACTTGTTATAAAGACCATCTTTGTTATACAAATAAACATCTAACTTTTCAAAAAATTACCAGTTGGTTATACAAATTTAAACATACGACATATGGAAAAATTATATATAAGTCTATACAAAGCCAGATCTCAGTATTACATATATTCTTCGGGGTCCTGGATTCGCAGGACTTTTATTAGAGGTAGATTTTATATTGGGTAATAATAGGTAATACGTAAATGAACTTATTTTTTTTTTTGCTTCAGCAACGACTTAGAAAGAGGTTAGTAGCTTTAACAGTATTCATGCAGAGATTGCATTTTATTGTTCCTTCTAATGGTACATATTTACCAATGCTCTATTTTATAAATCTCTGCTGCTAGTCTAGACGAAGTGTCTAGTGCTTCCTCTATTTTCTCAGAAACTTCATCTGCGACCTCCTCTACATCTTTTTTGTCATCGTCAAGATCTTCCTTCGTGAGTTTATTTTCTCCTTTTTCAATTCGTTTTAGAAATGAATTAACATTTTTGAAAATCCCTCTCTTGTAGTATTCTTCGCAGTATTTACACTTTTTATTATAACAAGCATCATGATAGTCATGACCACAAACGTACACCATACTGTTATCATCACTTAACAGAAGACCACAACAATCACATAGTTTGGGGTGTAGCAGATGAGATGTACTATACGCCGTTGGTAGGTATCATAGATCTACTTCTTCTTTTAGAGTAGCTAGTTGGTATATTTCTGGTGTCTTGTTTTTTCTTTGGTGGAGGTTTTTATGGCAGGGGCTTTGGCAGGGGTTTTTTGGTGGAGGTTTTGTTAGTAGAATTTTTTTTGTATGTTTATTTTCTCTGCATTCTCAGTAGTTTTTTTTTGGGTTTGGAATGCTTTTTCCATGATTATGAAATACTCTTAAAATATTGTAATAGAAAAAGAGCCATTTTTTCATTTAGAAATTGAGAGTTGTAGCATTATATGGATATTGTCATGTTTTACAATACGTGTCGTTAAACACAGGAACGTGTCTTTAAACACAGGATCCTGATCCATTATGACATATGCTTGCTTTATAATATTTTCTGCTGTTGCATTTTTTGATGTATTGGCACAAATTCAACTGTGGGTGTTTTCTACATAATATCCGTTAAAACTAGTCAAATGATTTTTTATAACATTTAAAAAAGGATAATTGTTATCATTTTAATAGAATAAATTGGACAAAAACATAAGGGGGCCTTATTATAGTTCTTCCGTTTCTATTACAGAGCAAAGGTCCAAATACAAAAGACAGTTTCTACATATTTGTTGAATAAACCCGATCGAAATAGAGTAGCATAGATTTCGAGTGTCAACGGAATTATATTATCAAGTAAGTCAATTAACATTCGATACTTGATATCTTTGCATACTTTTCCAAATTATTTTATAATTTTGTCCTTTATTTTTAGTCACCATTTCGCATGAGTTTCAATAGAAGGTTTATCCTCCAGGGTCGAGGTTTCTTTGCCAATTTTTTTTCCAAATAGGTAATGGAACATTTTTTCAAAAAAAGAATGGTAAATTAGTATAAGGTGTTCACTGCTATTTAATGATAAATGAAGCGGGCCCAACATGGGTAAAAATGATTTAATTTGACAAAATTTGTATTGGTTGATTTTCGCAAATGCAGCAATTTTCCAATAAAGAGCTGACTGGCCAGTTAGCAACAACAGGTGCGACTTTTCCATCTAAATACTACGTTTTACTATTTATTAAAAGAATAATATTCAATGTATTAAGATAATTTTCTACAGAATGCAAGTGTTGTTCTCTAAATCCTATGAGCTGAAGTCCCCTCATCGACCTCTCCTCCTTATGTACTACTATGTTATCGGCGTAACTATGTATTGCTAGCATTTCAATTGGATTGAATGTATTGATTATTAAACCTTGTGAAATTTTATATGATTGATGGTCTGTATATGAAATATCGAAAACCCTGGTATATACATTTATTAAATACCAGCAGATTTTTGATGCTTCAATGTTTTCCGGATTATGCACAGACACTCCGTTAAATGTAAGTTGTACAGAAAAATGTTCGATTACTGGTATGGCTACACAAGTAGCAAAATGATTTGCAGTCGAAGTTGATATAGTATCAGGTCTACGATTTTCGTGGATTGTATAATAATTGTCAATATTGTAAACGTGAAATAAATTTTTCTATTTATATAAAAATATACAATTTAAATTTTATTAATTAATAATAAATATATATTAAATATAAATTTACATTTACATTTTCAATAAAATGGTTTTTAATTTTAGTTGAATGTTTTTTTAATTTGTTTTCGATATTCTTTTACAGTTTTAGTACATACCGAATATCCAAGAGTTGACATCATATTAATTGCCTCCCACGTCGCCCCTGATGCCATTAAATATAACCCAACTTCTAGCTTGTGTTGATTTACAAATTTGTTGCGCAAACCTGCTAACATATAGCATAAGCCAACAATTGACTTTTTTTGATTCATTTACATTATAAGCAGAGCGTTCTTTTGAAATAATTGCATTCATAAGATAATTAAAAAACCCTTAAGTTGTGGATTAGTAGCTTCGATCATATATTTGAATTTTACTGGATCTAGTTCCAAATTAGCACCCTCTATACATTCTATTTGATATAATGCTTTTGTTAATATTTCTATATACGAAGCAAATGTTGGTTCTTCTATTTAAATTAAATAAAAAATTAAAACATAATAAAAAAAAATAAATAAAATAAAATAAAACTTATTACCTGTATTATTATTTGATACAGGTTTAATTGTTTCTAAATTTTTTTTCGATTACATATTTTTTTTTCACGCCTTCGTTGGTTTCTATCAGCTTCTACAATTTTACAGTAATGTGGGTGACAAAGTTGTTTTACGACTTCAAGGTAAGGGTATACTTCCAGTATTCGTTTCTTGTAACACTTTTCATATGCAAGCTCTGTAAGTTTACGATACTTAACATTAGTATGAGTACAGTTAATAATTGAGCAGGGGCCAAGATTTATTGTTGTCATTTCACGCGACGTCAAAAATTTTTTTATTTTGTGGCAAAATATTTTTATAAAGAATGTGGGCGATGGGCACCACATCCACTTATTTGCACGGGTGATACAAGCTCCTGGAGAGGAGATAGCCAATTGGAGAGTTCAAATTTTGACTATTCCGAATCAGCCCGACGAAGAATTCGAACACGCGTAAAAGAAGAAAAAAGCGAAAATACGCAAAAACTAATGTTTAAATCGATATTGGTTCACTAATTAAAAATGACGGGAATGAGATTTTACTTATATCAAGTATCACTCTAACCCTATAGCCTCTAACGTTAAGGCCCTAACCCTAAATTTTTACCTCGCGCACTTAGTTTATTTACAAAATCGGATTCCCTTTTTTGGTTTGTGTTACCCGCGCAAATAGGTAAAATGATGGGGCACCACCGGTACTTTCGTTTAGCCAATCATCATTATAAGGTGCATTATACCCGTGATTAAATATTAACCAATCACATTAATGATCTGCATGTTCTGCATGATCTGCCTCAGCCAATCAAATTAAACCTCTGTTCTGCTATGGTAAAATCGTTTGGGGAAAACTTTTTGCTAATGCACAGAAGGTGGTCTCTTAAGTATATTTTTGTGAAATAAGCGATGTTTGACAAAACGAAGATTTGTTTTGAATCTTCCTGATCGTGTTATGTTACACAAAATTATACTTAATTATTGGCCAATTTACTGTCGATCATCACGTGATAGTAAATTTTTATAATCGATTGGGAAAGGAACTCTATTGCTCACGTGTCGGGATCATCACATTTACTCCGATTGACTAATTCCTTTTTCGGACTCATTTTAAATTAACTCTTGTGCAAGAATAACATTGCAGCCTAATAAAACTGTTTTATTACATTCACCATGACAACGAAAGCAAAAATTGACCCCGAAACCATACCAAGCACCAAGCCAGAATTAGGCGAGCTCATAGAAGAGGGTGTCAATGTTACTACACATTATCACCTATCGTCCCAATATCATATCTTTAATAAATGAAATATTTAGAATTTATGAGAATGCACAATTCAATAAAAGAATGTCCAGATCTATAATTAACCGCATTTTATCAGTCAAACAACCATAAAATTTCTGAAATCACAGTCAAGATACATTGAAAATCTTCAGGACTTGCAACATCAAGAATCATTTGTAAAATTTCAGGCTACTTTGAGGAAGATTAAAATATTTGTGGAAAAAGTGACACGATTAAGAGTATTTGAGACGTTTTTCTTTGCAATTAACATAAAGAAGGAGTTTATTGAGTCACTGAAAGAGTATGAAACCTGTATGAATGATTTGAATTTTACAATGATTATCGTTTTCAAAACAACGATAATGATATTTTGACAGATACACTTGCCAAAATGATTAAGGTATTGATTTTTTTTTTATATCAAGCTTGTTAAAGATCTATTAATCCTCTCAGTAAATGTAACGCATTTTGGAGAGATTAGTTATCCTTCTATAAATTCACCGTTATTGCCAATTTTGATATGTAATTCTAATGAAAAGGTTTCAAACAATAAATGTAGGACACAAAAACATCTCTTTATCAAGAGATAAGTCACATTAAAAGCAAACTCGAAGACACCAAAGACTCGATTCAACAAATTAATCCAACCTTGCTTAAGGAACTGTCATTTAGCCGTAGATCAGATCGTCGTGGTAAATTAGAACAAATCATAAAAATGGTCTATAAAGATTTCATCGAAGTGGCGTGCAAATCACTGCTTTGAGGAATCATATATTTCGGCGTGAGTTATTAATTTTAGGAAAACTGGACGAATGTCAGAATATTGTAAAATTTTATGGGCTTTCCGAAGTTGATGGTAAAGTAGTTATGATTTTTGAGTGGGCCGAAATGGGGAATTTGAAAGAAGTCTATAACCAAGAACGCATTATTTGGAATTTGAAAGCTCAGATTGTGTTTGAAATTTGCAAAGGGATCATGTTATAACAGATTAAAAAAAAAAAAAATACGACCAACCGACCGGGAATTTTGAAACTCATGTAATGCAAAACGAAAAATTAACTTTGTGTGGCCTTATATGTTTTTTTTTTTTTTTGTTTCACTATTACGCCCAAATTTAGAGTATATTTTGTTCGTTCTATCTTCACTAATTAGTTCTTTGACATTATTTCGTTACTCATAATTTCTGCTAATTTCGTGGGTTACTTTTTATCTGACACTAATGCTAGAAAAAATCGTCCTTGACTGCGGCTGTAAAGTTGTGTATTAATTCGCACTATAGTTAATGTTTTATTTTGTTCTACCCTTATTATATATTTTTTTGGTTCGCTACTGCGCCCATATTGAGCGTATATTTTGTTCATCATTTTATCTTCACTATTTCGTTATCATTATTTCGTTACTCATAATTTCTGTTAATTTCGTGGGTTACTTTTATCTGATGTTAATGCTAGAAAAAACGTCCTTGACTGCGGCTATCAAGTTGTATATAGGTTTCGCACTATAGTTATGTTTTATGTCGTTCTACCCTTATGATACTTAAGTTATTGTATTCTAAGTCTTTAGTTATTTTATGCTTTTTTATGTGTAATAGAATTCGTATGAGGAAATAACTAAATAAAAAAATAAGTTTATGGGGAGATTAATCAGTTCACCTTATCGAACTCTGCCCCTATAAAATTGATCCGCAATGATACATGTGATCAAATACGTACACAACTTTTAGTCTCTTCAATAGATCATTAAATGTTGAGCGTTAATCATGTTCTTCAAAAGTCATGAACCAAGCATCATCCAAACTCAGCACCTGCTTTAAAACCCAAAATAATTGTTTCGTAATGTTTATATATATATATTTGTGCAAATTAAAAAAAAAGCAGTAAATATTCGTACTGTGGTATTTTTTATCTGAAACGTAAAATAGAAAATTAATATGGATAGTATTAATGAAATTTGAAAAGAATTGTGGGGTTGCTTTGAATCGATAATTATATATATCATAACTTTTTTAGGCGACAAATTCATCGCGGCCAATTCTATTCACACCACAAAATTATATCTAATTTAGCACTTTTTTTTTAATCGATTATGTATCAATATATCGGAGTACTAAAAAAAACACTAATAATTTATGGTATTTAAGTACATCTAGGGATGTTATTGGTCCCAACTGGTCCCAACTGGTCCTAATTCAATTGTAAATTTTTATAATGATTTTTTCCTTATGAGCTTTAAATAAAAGTTGTACAAAATAAGATTCTTTACATATTTGCTTAGTACATAAAAGTGTTAAAGTTTCTTCAAAATTTAGAAATCTTTAAAATATAAAATTTTAGGACCAGTCCTAGGACCAGGTCCTAAATTTGATATTTTAAAGATTTCTAAATTTTGGAGAAACTTTAACACTTTTATTTATTAAGCAAATATGTAAAGAATCTTATTTTGTACAACTTTTATTAATAGTTCCTAAAGAAAAATTATTATAAAAATTTACAATTTAATTAGGACCAGTTGGGACCAGTTGGGACCAATAACATCCCTAAGTACATCTGGGTTGTATTACATAAATTATAATTTTAAATTTTACGTGTGATATTTAGATTTTAGAGTTTGAACAGAATCAGCCGTAATGTAAATCTTCAGCAACAAAAAAGTCTAAGTACGTACGTACACAGACTTGGATCAGCATTGGCAGGTTATACAAACTGAAAAAGCGTTGGAAGGTATCACAAACCTTGTTGGCAGGTATTTAAGACTAATTACAAGATTTGGTAAAAGTTCTTATAGGTTAAGCATATAATGCAAAAATCTATATATAATATACATTCTTTGGGACACTCACTTCAGATTTATATTAAGGAGGCATACACTTCAAATTTTAGAATATATATTTGCGAGGGAACAGCGGAAAAATTTAAAGCACTAAAAAAAAAGATTATCAAGTGAATACCTATTTATATCATTGTTCAAAGTTTAATTTTTGAATCACTGCTCGTTATATATAAAAAAAAAAACCAATAAATCCGTTATTGTATGCTACACAGTAATAGCTACCGTATCGCGTGCTTAAAATCTGTTGGCCCTATCGCTCACTAGAAATGCGTGCAAGCACACTTTTCTAGCGAGCGAAAGGGCCAGCAAATTATAAGCACACGATACAGCATTTATTGTCGCGTAACATGTAATTACATACAGTACAGACGTATAGTACTGTACGCGGCACATCACTAGTTGGCCCACAAAATAGGCTTAAACATCACATTCTATCATTATTTTTTGGGTTTGTATTACCTCCCCTGCCCTCTTTGGATCCAATGCAGGATCATAATTTTAGTCAAGTGCACTTTAGGCGCATGAATTCAGGCACGGGTTTGTATTACCTCCGGATTGGGATAAAACTAAACCTCTTACCTCCGGATTGGGATAAAACTAAACCTCTTACTTCCTGATTGGGATAAAACTAAACCTCTTACCTCCGGATTGGGATAAAACTAAACCTCTTACTTCCTGATTGGGATAAAACTAAACCTCAGTACTCCCAGGATCATAATTTTAGTCAAGTGCACTTTAAGGCGCATGAATCTAAGCACAATATAATAATTAACACCTTCTGCTTTTATTCACTAAAGTTATGCAATGTTGATCTTTCTGCACATAGTACATAGTTACATAACTGATAAGTCCGAAACGAATTAATAAATAAACGGACGAGTTAAAAAAAAAAAATAGCACTGCTTTATTACATTCACCATGACAACGGAGGCAGAAATTGATCCCGAAACCATACCAAATACCAAGCCAGAATTAGGCCAGTTCATTGAAGAGGCTGTCAATATTACTAATAACACGTTATCACCTATCGTTCCAATGCTCGGCGTTGTCATAACTTTAATAAATGAAATATTTAGAATTTGTGAGAATGCACAATTCAATAAAAGAATGTCCAGGTCTATAATTAACCGTATTTTATCAGTCGAAACAACCATAAAATTTCTGAAATCACAGTCAAAATACAGTGAAAATCTTCAGGACTTGCAACATCAAGAATCATTTGTAAAATTTCAAGCTAATTTGAGTAAGATTAAAATGTTTGTGGAAAAAGTAACGCGGTTAAGAGCATTTGAGACGTTTTTCTGTGCAACTAACATCAGGAAGGAGTTTATCGAGTTAATGAAAGAGTATGAAGCCTGTATGAATGATTTGAATTTTACAATGATTATCGTTTTCAATGAACAACGAAGAATTGATAATGATATTTTGACGGATACACTTGCCAAAATGATTAAGGTATTGCTTTTTTTATTTTATATTATTTTTTTTGTAGCAGCTTGTAAGAGACTAAATAATCCTCTCAGTAAATGTAACGCATCTTGGAGAGATTAGTCATTATTCTATAAATTCACCGCTATTGCTAATTTTGATATGTAATTCTAATGAAACCGTTTCAAATAATAAATGTAGGACACAAAAGCATCTCTTTATCAAGAGATATGTCACATTAAAAACAAATTCGAAGGCAGCAAAGAATCGATTCGACAAATTGATCCTTCCTTGCTAAAGAAACCATCATTTAACCGTGGATCAGATCGTCGTGGTAAATTAGAACAAATCATAAAAATGGTCTATAGAGATTTCATCGAAGTAGCGTGTAAATCACGTGATTAAAGGAATCATAGATTTCGCCGTGAGTTATTAATTTTAGGAAAACTGGACAAATGTCAGAATATTGAAAAATTTTATGGGCTTTCCGAGGTTAATGGCGAAGAAGTCATGATTTTCGAGTGGGCCGAAAAGAGGAATTTGAAAGAGGTCTATAACAAAGAAAACATTTCTTGGGATTTGAAAGCCCAGATTGTGTTTGAAATTTGCAAAGGGATCATGTTTTTAGACTCTGTTGGCATTTTTCACAATGATATTCGATGTGAGAATATAATGGTAGGTTACGCAATATATATATATTTACATAATTCGTATTTTACAGTATTAAATTTAACAATAGCATATAATCATTTGATGTTGTACAGATGTCACGCTTTATGGAACCCAAACTCGCAAATTTCCAATTTGTAGCACAGCATAACGATAATGAGATATGGGAGTTAGTTTACCAAAAAATTCCTTACAGTAATATGAAATCTAGTGATATAATAATTCATGTTACGAGAGGCAATAGAGAAATTTGTGATAATTTTCTTGACCCGGAAAATAAAGTTATTCATGAAAGTTTTTTAGATATTATTCAACTTGGTGGGTTTTTTGACATAATATTTAGATGACATGAATTACAATTTCTAACTTCACAATTAACTAACTATTATTTACTTTTTAAAGCATGGAGGGAAGTTCCGGAAGAAAGAATCGATATGAATGCATTATCTTCAAAACTTTTAGAATTGGTTTAATGGTTCGCTTGAAATTTTCTGTTTCTTTTTATATGTTCGATCAGGTTATTTAATCATTATGATAATGATTATGATAATGGGCATAACATTTTGTACCAATTTTATATACATTCTTTGTTTCGCTACTGCGCCCAAATTTAGCGTAAATTTGTTCGTCATTCTATCTTCACTATTTCGTTCTTTTTCATTATTTCGTTACTCATAATTTCTGTAATTCGTGGGTTACTTTTTTATCTGATGCTAATGCTAGAAAAAAACGTCCTTGACTGCGGCTGTCAAGTTTATATTAGTTTCGCACTATAGTTTGTGTTTTATGTCGTTCTACCCTTATTATATATATATTTTTTTGTTTCGCTACTGCGCCAAATTAAGCGTATATTTTGTTCATCATTCTATCTTCACTATTTCATTCTTTGTCATTATTTCGTTACTCATAATTTCTGTTAATTTCGTGGGTTACTTTTTATCTGACGTTAATGCTAGAAAAAAAACGTCTTTGACTGCGGCTGTCAAGTTGTATATTAGTTTCGCACTATAGTTTATGTTTTATGTCGTTCTAACCTATGATACTTAAGTTATTGTATTCTAAAATCTTTTGGTTTTTTATGCTTTTTTATGTGTAATAGAATTCGTATGAGGAAATCACAACTAAATAAAAAATAAAATCTAAAATCGTTTATCGAGATTTTCATTACAGAAAGGGGAGCATTAATCGGTTCACCTTATCGAACTCTGCCCCTGTGAAATTGATCTGCAATGGTACATGCACACAACTTTAGTCTCTTCAAAAGATCATTAAATGGATTCTTGAAGAAAAATGATGTTGAGAGTTAATCATGTTCTTCAAGAGTCATGAACAAAGCATAGTCCAAAAACCAGCACCTGCTTTAAAACCAGAATAGTTGTTTCGTAATGTTTATATATATATATATAATATATATATATTTGTGCAAAATTAAAAAAAAAAAAACAGTCACTGTGGATTTTTTATTTGAAACGTAAAATAGAAAATTAATATGGATAATATTAATGAAAGTTTGAAAATAATTGTGGTTTTGCTTTGAATCGGTAGTTATATATTTCATAACTTTTTTAGGCGGCAAATTCATCGCGGCATAAAATTATATCTAATTTAGACACTTTTGTTTTTAATCAATTATGTATCAATATATCGGAGTACAAAAAAAAACATTAATAATAAAATTTTAGTGTGGTATTTAAGTACGTCTAGGGTTGTGTTACATAAATTATAATTTTACATTACATGTAATTTTACGTGTGATATTTAGATTTTAAAGTTTGTCAGAATCAGCCGCAAATGTAAATCTTCAGCAAAAAAAAAGTCTAAGTACGTACGTACAGTACAACAGACTTGGATCAGCATTGGCAGGTTATACAAACTGAAAAAGCGTTGGCAGGCACCACAAACTTTATTGGCAGGTATTTAAGACTAATTACAAGATTTGGTAAAAGCTCTTATAGGTTAAACATATCATGCAAAAATCAATATATAATTTACATTCTTTGGGACACTCATTTCAGATTTGTATTAAGGAGGCATACACTTCAAATTTTTGAATATATATTTGTGGGGCACAGCGAAAAAATTTAAAGCACTAAAAGAAAAGATTATCAAGTGACAATCTATTTATATCATTGTTCAAAGTCTAATATATCACATAACTACCTATTAATTTTTGAATCTCTGATCGTTATATAAAAAAAAAATAATATATCTGTAATTGTATGCTACGCAGTAATAGTTACCGTATCGTGTGCTTAAAATCTGTTGGCACTTTCGCTCAGGTGGCAATCATTTCACCGACAATCACTTCATCGACACCACATTTCACCGACAATTATTCACCGACAAGTTCACCGAAACTCATTTCACCGACAAAGTAATTCTGGTCATTGTCGTTAGGGTCAGGGTAGAATTAGGGTTAAAGTTAGTGTACTTTTTAAAAAAAATGGGTTCATATTATTTCACCGAAAATCACTTCACCGACATAACATTTCACCGACAAATACTCACCGACAAGTTCATTTTACCGACAGTTTGTTTCACCGAAGCTCATTTCACCGACAAATTTATTTTTAAACAGCACACTAAATTTAGCCCTAATTCTACCTAATTCTACCCTGACCCTAACGACAATGACCAGAATTACTTTGTCGGTGAAATGAGCTTCGGTGAAATAAATTGTTGGTAAAATGAACTTGTCGGTGAATAATTGTCGGTGAAATGTTATGTCGGTGAAGTGATTGTCGATTACTGTAATTGATTGCCACCCGGTTCGGTTCGTGAAATGATGAAATGATTAAGATTATACAGTATGAAAATAAAAACCCGAGTCAATTTTGAAAGGTTGTGCTACGAGGATTGTCCACCATTCTCAATAACCAAGCCACTTTTGCATAAGGTCGAATGTCGGAAGTTTGACTCTACGAAAAAGGGTTATTACACGTAATACACACTCGTAAATACAATTTATTGGTTGTCTATTCGATAAAAAGGCTTATCTAACATACTGTATTATGTGGATCATTTTTTTAAATACAACTAAAGGTACATTTTTTGAGCGAAACACAATTTTTTGGATCATTTTTTTTTTTAATCGATAGCTTTTATTATACAATACTCTTTTCGACAATAACCTTGGGTTTTACAAATTTTAATAACTTTATTTTCGTCAAATTTAGTTAAAGTTCATTCATATCGTTGAAGAATTTACATTAAAGTATAGAATTTTGCTCTATCTTTTAAAAAAATTTAGCCCATTAATTATTATACTAGTTTGAGAAAAAAGCGTACCGAAAGTTGATATTATCCTCAGTAAATTCGGATTTTTATAAAAAATATTTCTAGTTTGAAATACTATAACTATACTCTATTGATAACCACCGTTGAACATTATATATATTTAGAAATCTTTTAACACAATTATTGTTTTGAAATTCCCGGTAAACATAGTTTGCCAGTTCTTCGGGATCCCGATTATTTTCCTATTATTTTTCACAGCGCTCTTGTAAAGCTAATGGAGAGAAAAAACTGCATTTTTTTCCTACTATTTTTCACAGCGCTCTTGCAAAGCTAATGGTAGAGAAAAACCTGCATTTTTAATTGTTGAAACGTTACGTTCTCAAAAATGTACTTAAAAGTGTATAAATAAGTTACCTGAGTAATTGATTTACATCAACCGATCAGACAAATGTTCTTCTATGAGACGTAGAATTCAATAAATTTTCAATTGAACAATACTTAGAAAAATATCTCGTAGAATTCCGTAGTATTTCAATTTATTTTTAATTAAACAATACATAGAAGAGCGTCAAATTTTTTGTGGCTCGCAATGAGCCAAATTTTTTTGTATAAGGATTTTAAAATGTTTAAGGATAATTATTAAATTTAACAATACTCCAGAAGGGTATCGAAAAGTTGTGGCTCGCAATGAACCGAATTTTTTGCTTGAAAGCGTATAAGGATTTAGTTTCTTTTTTGAAATATTTTTTGAAATGTTTAAGAAAATTTTCCATTAATTTATAAACTTTTTTTTTTTTGACGCCATGAGAAAAGATTTTCATTACCGATGTTACTCCTGCCACTTAAAATTTTTTCTTTTACCCCTGCTTTGTATGATCGATCATCATTAAACCTCTTTAACCGTACACTCGTACTACGTTTCCTTTTTCTGTTTATCTTTCTTTATTTGTACTTCATATAACTTATATATTAGATATATGATGCGAGACCCGACTTTGAACTATCATCGAACAAATTACCTTAAATTCTTAAAACCACATTACGCCATTCAGGGATATCTTTTAGTAAACGGATTAACTTTTACAAATTATGAATGCTTCTTAAGGGACGAATGAATAGGAAGCATTTAAATATTATCGTCTCGTCTTCTCCTCAGAGTATCGCACGATATCTTGTTATCTTGTCTTATCCTCTGCATTGTTAAATTGTTAAATTGATTCGCTTTGATTTGATTGATTTATTGATTTCGAACTTGTTGATACGATATATTGATACATTTAAGTTTTACATTGAATTATAGAATTAATTAAAATATTCGATCCATCAGTATCATTAAATTATCCCCGAATTACATTAAAAACTCATCTCAATCACGTAACTGTCACCCCACCATATATAAGTCTCCCTTATTCAATTCCTTTTACGCCAAAATACCCACTCGTCCAATTTTTCCCACCATTTCGATACCTCAATACACCCCTTTTCATCCAAAACCTTAGTTTACTATCCTGAGACTAAATTGGCGGTTGTCTGTCGTTCTCCCAACCGATAGTAACACCGTTACAAGGATGATATGATCAACTCTAGTAAATCAAACAATAGTTTGCAATTATATTATTAATTAAGGTAGCTACGCGACAATTGCGCTAAAATCAGGAACATTGTACGATTATATTTGCATATACTATACCTGACTTTTAATAAAGTTTTTTTTTAAAAAATTTGAATTTATAAGGTAAATCGTATTAATTCAAGTATAGAAGCATTTTAAGATTTAAAAAAAGAAAAACACATATTTTGCTTAACGATGTTTTTGATTTACGCGTCGATTCGAAGGTCTTGTGATTAGGGATGGGTTCGGTCAGCTAATAGTCGGCTAGCCGATCAGCTATAGCCGTAGTCGATGTAGTCGACTATAACGGCTTAGCTGACCGGTTAGTCGATGCCAAATTTTTTATTTCCTGGCTAAAAAATCATAATTATTGCTTAATTCAGCATGAAGTGTACAAATTATATAGAATTATTGAAAGAAATACCCTAGCATCTTCCATCTTCCCCAGGATCGCCGTCACTTTTCCACTGTCACGTGACTATGTCCAACAAACTTCAAGATCGTTTTAAGTTAGTGCCAGGGTTCCTATAGGGCTTGATATTAGCAAAACATATAGTAGAATTGCTCAAGGAATTTTTTTGTTAGAGCGCGAAAGGTGATTTTTGAAAAAGCGAACGTTTTGTTTTGATCTTCCGCTTGTGTTACGTTACACGTGCTCTCGTGACCAAAAAATCACGTGATAATGAAATTTTGACGGTCAAAATAATCTAATTCTGGTCAAATTTGCAATCTCCAATAGGCCAAATGATCTATAAATTTGACCAGAATTTGATTGTTTTGAAATGTAGATCGGATCTTCAATATTTTGATTATTTTGATTGGCTGTTTACAGCATGTGGCCCGAACTTTTTTTTCGCCATGGCTAGGATACTCTAATATGTATAACTGTATACATATAAAAATATAATTATTTGGCATTTGTTTATATGTTTGATTGAAAAATTGATTAAGAAATTGATCAAGTAATTTATCGGCTATAGCCGGCTATAGCCGGCTAGTAGTCGATAGTCGATGATAGCTGACCGATAGCTGACCTAGCTGACCGAACCCAACCCTACTTGTGATCATATGGGGTGTCTCCTATTAAAAGGGCCCATTTTTACAATTTTTCAAAAATTGAGTTTTTATTAGATTCATGTAAATTTTAACATGATTGACATTTTTCAATTATAAATGAAAGTTGATTTGCATAATAAAAAATAGAGACAATGTAAAAGAAATATTAAACGAAGTTGTCTAAGGCCAAGCACATCACGAGACTACCCGATAGTCACCTGCTACATTTAACCAATCAAAAGTGTGAAATTTGGTTAATCCCGGATCAGTCCGAAAATCAAAACAAATGGTTAAACTCAATTATCTCAAAATGAGATGAATGTAAAAATGGGCCCTTTTAATAGGGGACACCCCATATGGCTTGATATGGAGCTAAAAATCGGTTTCAATTTTCATATTGTAAAAACGGGGTAATTCGTTTTAAGTTCAAAACTCTAGCTTGATTATGATTGCCGATCGAATCATGGGACGGTGATTATATGAAGTTAATCGGAGGGTAAATAGTTTAATTAATGATGTATCGTGATATTAATGATGCATGAAAAAGCTGTAAATAAAGACACGAGAAAATAAAAAAAGTTTTTGCAACTAACGACCACCTGAAAGCGGAGATTAAGGTCATAATATAGCTTGCTCTTGCTAGAAAAAGCAGTAGTGTAAGATAAACTTTCTAATGCGATTAATATTTTTAACTGTCTAGATTGACTAAAAATTCTTACGTAGACTCAGAATGTCCAACCGAAATAGATAGCAAAAATAGCCAGCAAAAATAGCAAAATTAGCAAATTAGCAATCATCTGCGTGAATCGGTGGGATTCTACGTCAACCAAGTAAATCACAACTATATAAATTTGTTATACTATTTTCGTGTAACAATGGGTCATGATGTAATCTCTGCTTATTGTCGTTATATAATTTAAGCGAATTTATAATCTATGCTCGGTTTGAGATCACGTGATGATCACGTAACATATGAGAAAGTATCTTGTTGGTGAAGCTTAATCATCTAGTTTCACCAGTTGCACCTTTGAAATCTGATTGGCTAGTTATAAGTAGTTTCACCAGTCATTCACCAGTTGCACCGAAATTTTCCAGTTTCACCAACAACTCTACTCTGGATAGAGGCTGGAACCGGATTTAAATATTCGAATTTATCACATCAAATTCGAGTTTATCACGCCAAAATTTGAGTTTATCACATCACTTATTAATAATTTATGCGAATTTTGGTGTGATAAGCTCGAATTTGATATGAAAACTCGAATATTTAAAACCGGTTCCAACCTCTATCTCCGACACGTAAACGAGAGATTTACCAAAGATCATAAATCATTTAAAAATGTGTTATATAATACATGCTATACAGTCAATACTACATGCAAACGTACTGTACGTATGTACAGAAATTTAAATTAGATGCCCAGAATTGCACACCTCACTTAACTTGCCTGTAAGCCATACTCTACGTACTTCGTACTCGTTCCTGGTATATTTATTTATTTTTTTTTTCTTATTAGTTATTTTCATGGGCTTATTAGTTATCACCCGATTTTTTTTTGTTTGTTATTGCCCCGAAATTTTTAAAAACGTAAAGACAAAAAAATGGGATAAAAATGATTAGTAACACAAGTCCCAGCCATTTCGTCATATGATACGATAGATAACTCATTTATTCAACCGTATTGGAGAAATAATTGTAACATTTTACTAGCGTCATATGTATGGGCGCAAATATACTTGTAATGAATACAATAAAAATTATGTGAGCTAAAAATATTAATCACACTATCTCTGTTCATTTATTGTACAATTACATATAATTTCTGTAATACGGTAGCTATTATAGTATTAATATAATAAAGCAAAAATACTGTGCATTTTTATACAAATTCTATAACAAAATAATCGGACAATTTTTACTATTATAAATTTATAAGTTTACTCTCGCAACGGCGGTAATAAGAGGCGCATCTCCGGTTTTCTGGGCTGGAGATCTACCGGTTATTTCCCCAATCGTGGAGAACAAGGTATTATTCTTTGTTTTTATATGATGTCATGACGGAGTTTTAAGACTTATAATGACTACTTTAATTCATAAAAAGACCGAGTTTCTAGCAATGCAAGTTATTTCCCCGTCAACGTTTGTTATTTCCCGGATTTCCGGAGAAATAACAAACGTTGATGGGGAAATAACTTGTATTGTTAGAAACTCGGTTTTTACTGATTAAAGTAGTGATTATAAGTAGTAAAACCCCGTCATGCGATCATATAGAAACATAGAATAATAAATAATTATTGAACAAATTTATAAAACTGTATAATTTTATATAATTGTCAATAACTTAATAATTTTTAGTTTTTACGCACAGTACCAGTACAAATACTATATAATATTACTTCTACTGTATTTCGAATAAAAACTGTACAAAGGCTAAAAATAAATGATATGCTTAGGACAATTTTTTTTATAGGACCGTAAAAGCAATTATTATCTACGTCTAATTTATCTATGACATCGTAGGGCCAGATTTTTGAAGGTTTAATGAATCGCATGTTCCTTTAACGGACTGATTAAATCAACTAAGCCTTCTTCACAATGGATAGACTTTTGGCGAGGTGTCGTTCGACCACGCATCTCAATTTCTGTAAAAAGTTTAGCCAAATTTTTTTCGAAGGATGTCTTCCGCTAGACATAGTTATTCACGATAATTTTTTTTTTTTTTTTTTACTTTTGCATTAGTAAGATAAATCAAATTGCGTAATTTCATAATCATGATAATTATGTCATATATATTAAAAAACATTATAGCATTTTAAACAATTAAAATCAAAACAATTGGGATTGTTAAGATCGTGTTTTAAAACATTTGTCATCCCTAGCAGTAATCCAAACTCTTACAACGAAAAAAGATTACTATTTAATTTTTTTTTAGTATTTGAAGATTTTTAACTGTTAATTATCGAATGGTTGTACGCCAGTTCCCGGATCTGCACGCCCTAACCCCAACAATTACAGAATTATATATCAGTTATATTAGTTCCAATTTAGGCTTTGTATTACTCGTTAAATCCCTGGATCTGATCTTGATGGCGCAAAGATTTTTCAGTCCCGTGATCTTTACCCAATCCGATTGTAAGATCAGGTGTAACATACAAATTTAAAGTAAAAAATAAAACAAAAAAAGCCCTTTTTGCTATGAAAGTTATTAAATAAAAGTTCTCAACAAAAATTTAGACATATCATCTCTATTTTATTAATACAAATATTATTATTTAGATGAAAATTAGGTAGTATTTTTGTTGGATTGGTCACGGGAATGCTAATTTTTTTTGCGCCATTACTTTGCATGTATACTTATCAACGGCTAACCACATATGGCATTGTAAACAGCATACATTCACAATTCACAAGTGAAAAATGATCCAATTCGTTTTTTGTGTATGCTAATAAGAGTTTTTTTTCTTTAAAAAAAAACAAATCAAACGATTGCATAATTTCCACCCCAAATTTTGGAGAATAATGAATCCGGTACAAACTACCACAATTTTTTTCATATAGGTCAATTCAACTTATTCTATAGAAGATTTTGTAATAAATTTGGATACTTGCACGCTATATGGCGTCATATATTTGCACGCTCTATGGCGTCCCATGGCGTTTATGCCAAGGGTTGCAGCTGTTATTATTATTACTGGGACACATAAAAATTGCCGATTCGATTTTACTACAGTCAAGGATTTTTCAAAATTTACGTCATGCAGAAAAATTCAAGAAACTTCTATTTAAGTCTATGAAGCTGATCTTTTTAAACAATAAAAATCTCCTTTTTAAAATAGGAATCGATTCTGGAATGATCTTTCGGAGAATATATTCACAATTGAATAAAATGGCAAAGTTCGTTTTTTTTTGTGTATGCTAATAAGAGTTTTTTTTTAAAAGCAAAAAAACGATTGCCATGATTTACATAATGACAATTACTATTTGTACACGGGGTGTTTGAACACGGGGGTGAATAAAACCAGCCAATATCCCAAAATTTCGATTATGAAATCTCCTTTTGGCTTCTAACAAAAAAAATTCCTTGCGAAATTTTGGTATAAACTATACCTCACCCCAATCCCAAATTCACCCTTACCCTAACCATAAGAAAGGGCTTAATTTTTCGTTCGTAGAAATTGTTTTGATTGGCATGTTACACAAATTTGCAAATCACGGCTAATACCCGTGTACCATACACCCCGTGTATAATTAGTAAAAATCTTACATAATTATATGCTGTGTACCACCCAAAATAAAATTTTTTATATAGGCCAATTTAACTTTATTACGCGATTTCTACGAAAGACCGCTTATTATTATTATTATTATTCAAACATCGAAAATACATAATTGATTTATGCAATTCCTATTTATATTTGGCTTATTTGGTATGGTGCTGCAAGTCTCTTTTCATTAATTTAGGGAAATTAATCACCAGGTTAAAGTCACTGATATATAATTTTATAAAAATCCTATAGGTTGGTTAATTAGTGGTTAGCACGAAGATGAAATTTAGCAATATTATATGAATTATAATGCATAGTATAATAAAAATTATATATCGGGTGACTTTACTCCGGTGAAAATAGAATTTCCTTCTAATTTATTACATAAAATTGACATCTAACATATAATTTATAAATGTTTGTAAAAATTGACGTCTTAATAACGTATGTGTATTAATACTTTGTAAGTGACTTGGTGCACTATATATATTTTAAAACATGGAGACGCTCAAAATGCAATGACAAACAACGTTGCTTACATTCCTCATGACAACGAAAGATCCTGAAACAATACCAAACGCCAAGCCAGGATTAAGCGAGTTCATAGAAGGGGCGGTCAATGTTGCTAATAATGCATTATCATCTATTGTCCCAATATTCGGCATTGTTACTTCTTTAATAAATGATATACTTACAATCCATGATAATGCACAATTCAATAAAAAGATGTCCCAATCTATAATAAACCGCATTACACCTGTTGAAATAATCATAGAATCGTTGAAATCGCCGATCAAATATAAAGAAGAACTCCAAAACTTGCAAAATCAAGAAACATTTGTAAAATTTCAAGCGATTTTGAAGAAAATTAAAATGTTTACAGAAACAGTGACACATATAAATGCTTTTGAGACATTTTTGCGTGCCAAGAACATAAAGAAGGAGTTTATCAAATTAATGAAAGAGTACGAAGCTTGTATGAATGATTTGAATTTTACAATGACTATCGTTTTTAATGAACAACGAAGAATTGATAATGACATTTCGACGGATATTCTTTCCGAGATTAAGGTATTGAAAATTTTATTTTTGTAGCAAACTCATAGGAAACCAATTAATCTTCTCAACAATGTAATACATCATGGAAAGATTAGTTATCATTCTATAAATTCACCATTATTTGCCAATTTTGATACGTAATTCTAATGAAAAGATTTCAAACAATATTGTAGGAGAAAGAAACATCTCTTTATCAAGAGATATGTCACATTAAAAATACAGAAACATCTCTTTATCAAGAGATATATCACATTAAAAATGCAGAAGCATCTCTTTATCAAGAGATATGTCACATTAAAAATACAGGAGTATCTCTTTATCAAGAGATATGTCACATTAAAAACAAACTCGAAAACATTAAAGCCTCGATTCAACAAATCGACCCAACCCTACTAAAGAAACCGTCACTTAACCGCAGATCAGATCGTCGTGGTAAATTAAAACAAATCACAAATGATCTTTAAAGATTTCATCGAGGTAGCGTGCAAACCACGTGATTTTGGGGATCAAAGATTTCGTCGTGAGTTATTAATTATGGGAAAACTGAATGAATGTCAGAATATTGAAAATTTTATGGACTTTCCGAGAACGATGGCAAAAAAGTTATGATTTTCGAGTGGGCTGAAAAAGGGAATTTGAAAGAGGTCTATAACAAAGAACATATTTCTTGGAATTTAAAAGCTCAGATTGTGTTTGAAATTTGCAAAGGGATCAGGTTTTTAGACTCTGTTGGTATTTTTCACAATGATATTCGATGTGAGAATATAATGGTAGGTTACGCAAATGCTTTTGTTTACATAATCCGTATTTTATTAAATTTATTTATATCATAATCACTTGATGGTGTACAGATGTCACGCTTTAAGGAACCTAAACTTGCAAATTTTCAATTTGCAGTACAGCATAACGATAATGAGAAAAAAATAACAATAAATCAGCCAATAGATGTTGTTAATCGGATGCCTCCCGAGAAAATATGTAAGCTGTTTACAGAATCGGGAAATTCTAATCAAATTCCATATAGCAAAAAATGTGAAATTTTCAGGTGATTATTTTTTTAATTTTTCCAAATTTTAGCTAAAATTGATTCATAATTTATAAATAATTTGTAATTTTTATCACAGTTTCGGAATGCTTATATGGGAATTAGCTTATCAAAAAATCCCTTATAGTAATATGAAATCAAATGATGTAGTAATTCATGTTACGAGAGGCAATAGAGAAATTTGTGATAATTTTCTTGATACGGGAAGTATTCATGAAAGCTTTTTAGATATTATTCAACATGGTGAGTTTTAACCTAATAGTATGATGACGTGAATTACAAATTCTAACATTCACAACTACTTGATTATTATTTTACTTTTTGAAGCATGGAGGGAAGTTCCTGAAGAAAGGATCAATATGGATACATTATTTTCAAAACTTGAAGAGTTGGTTTAATGATTCGCTTGAAATTTCTGTCTTTTCTATATGTTCTATAAGGTTATTATGATTATTATAAAAATGGGCATAACATTTTGTACTGATCATATTTTTGTATATAATGGATGGGATATTATGGTCAGGTTACAGTTTGTTCTAATAAAACTTTTTAATAAATATACAAATAATTTAAACTATGCTTAATAAAGAATAAAATACAGTAAAAAATTTTTATACCATATAAATTTTTTAAACATAAATATTTAGTACACAGAAAGTATATAAAAATTGAATTTTAAAGGGAAGGGGTATTGTGGTCAATTATTTGGTAGTGAATACCTTTTGATCTAATTGCTCGGTTTGGATTATTTTACTGCCAAAATGATCGATTCTGTTGAGTTAAAATCCAATAATAAGATTACAGATTTACTAATATAATATAGATCTCGGGATCTTGTGATTGGATTTTAATGATTTTGTGCTCATTAAAATCGTCTCATCGAGTCGGTCATTTTAGTGGTAAAATCGCAATTAAAGTTAATTGGACCGGATCGGCACGGGTTGCATCGGATAGGCACGGGTCAGGATCCGTATTTGTACGGGTATGGTGGACCGTGTGGGGACGTATGCCCGTGCCAATTGGACCGTAAATGGTTCGGGTTTTGCAGCAGTTTACTAGTCGAATCGACACGAGATTTGGCACGGGTAATGAATGTAAATTCACGTGCCACCGCGATAATGATGTGGATTAACTATTAAACCATAAATTTACATAAGTGATCAATATAAGATGAACAAGCTAACTGCTATGAAGCAAAATTTTGTAAGGAATTTTTTTTTATTAAGACACACAGGGAAGCTTCATTAGTGAAATCATGAGATATCACTCTTTTTTTAAAAAAAATCCTTTACTGATCTTTCGCTCTCCACAAAACGAGCAAACACGTATCACGAGCTGGGACCCGTAAAATTTTTAATATAAAATTTTCACGATAAATCTAAAATTTCAAGTATTAACTAAAATTTTTCTAAAAATCTTAAATTTTTGAGAATTTATATCTAAAATTAACTAAAATTTTCTAAAAAATGTCCATATTTTATTATAGTTTGTAATACGTAAAAATGAGATTGCGCATGCGGAATATTTTGGAGTTTCAGAATATTTCGGCATTTCACAATTCTGGCCCGCACTAACAGAGTGCGAGCCTATCGGTAGATTCAAAAGATCTTTTATTTGACTGTTCCTAGTAATATGTGTTTTATTTTTAATAAAAATTTATAAGACATACAGCACCTGACTAGTTTGTATAGAATATTGATACCGTGATCTAGAGATGTGACTAGTGCGAATTGATTTCTAATCGTTTTTTATATTGCATTAAATTAAATTACAAGCTTTGTTCTTATAATACATTCTTCAAAAGAATGAACTTATGAAATTTTCTAAAATAAAAAATTTAAATCAAAATTTATCTAAAATTTATTAAGTTTAAATCAAAATTATCTAAAATTTATTAAATTTAAACTAAATTTAAACTAAATTTTGCCTAAATTTTTTGTTACTATCAGAAGAAAATTAGAATTTTTAAAACTAAAATTTTACGGGTCCCAGATCACGAGCACATACGTGTCATCGGAATGTGCTATTTCATATGACGTGATATTACTTGCCGCAATGTCCATGCCATTTTTACAGTGCCATTCCGTAAAACGTTCCTGTACGTGCCACAAGATCTGTGCCATTTCGAGCGTTCCCGACACCAACCTGTACACTTTCTTATAGGGTAAGCTTTAAAGAAGTTTTCGTACGAAGTACATTTGGCAGTTTATTTGCGGAATCTTCAACAATATTATAATAAGGATTTAAATCCATAAAAAAAATGTCAGTATTTTCGCAAAGTTTTTTGGAACCATAAAAATTTCAAGTAATCATAGGCTTGGTCTTCGTTTTGGTTGTTTTGTTCTGACCACCCTCAAGTTCTTCACGATTTCAGTCCACCTCTGTCATTTTTCTTTGTGTTAACTCAGGTAAAGTCCTTCATTTCATTTTCTTATTGTCATGCATGCTTCTTTACTAACAGTGTCCCTTTGATTTTTTCTGGCAAACAACTGCCACCGGGACACTTCAAAACCCACGAATTATGACAAATTTCAACACGCACAAGCATTTTGAACCTTGCCGAGTCTTGTGTGTACTGGGAACCTGTATTTCGTCAATGCTCAGGTGTTGGAGATTGTTGCACAACTTTAGGAACATACGAATTAATGCACATTTAAGGGCATTCCACGCCCCATCGTTGGCATGCCAATTTATTGTAGCCACATATAAATCGTCTCGAACGTGACGGATATGGCTAATATAATTAAATGGATTTCCCAAATTAGCTGCTTTCAAATAATATTCAAAGGCCTTCTTTTCGTCATTTTCAACACCAATCCCATGTTGATAATAACACCAAGATCTATTTTTTTTTTTTTTTTGACGACGCAAAATTGATAATGGTGTACTAGATTATAATGTCCATCAGGGTTGCTTCTGCAGACTTCAAATACTACTTTGATGCTCTCTTTTCATCTTTAGCATTCCTTATGTCAAATGGTGGGTTGCTAGGTGGTGAAGGGGCAGTTAATCTAAAAATAATTAAGAAGTTTGCTCTTCATTATTTAAAGAGTTTAAACAAAGGATGAAAACCCAAACATTGGCTATTGGTATAGATAAACTACACTAATGACGGCGATTGTAAATAAGGTCAATATGTCACAATTGATGATCATATTACGGCGCATTTGCGAACTACCCCAAAATTTGATGTAAATATAGATTTTGACTGAGATAATCAATATTCTCAGTTATGATACGTCATTTAATAGATTTCTATGTCTAATGAGAGTGGAAGATGAGTTAGCCTGTGGGGAAAATGAGTTAGACACGTTATCAGTACAGATCAGGGGTTCAAAAAATTTTTTCAGGTTTAACATTATTAGACACACTTACAACTTTAGTCCATATAAACAATATTATTCACACGTATTTGATCTAAACCAATCTATATCTACTTATTCGACAATTAACTTTTATAAGATTAATTTATACACACAAGATACAGTTAAAGAATTAAATAAAATCAAAGTTTGTACTCTTAGTGGCGAAACATTATGTTCTTGAAAGGTACTTTAAAGTGTGTAAATAAATTACCTGGACGGTGATTGATTCAAGAAAACCAATGGATGATTGATTCAAGCAAACCAACAAATAAAAGTCTAACCATAAGTCACTAGTAGTACTTAAACTTATTATAAACTTTTTTGAGATTTTTTTAAACTAAAGTATTGTTAAGTATTGTTGAGTATAAACACGAAAACAATAGTGAAACCTATTCTTATATACTTTTAAGATCGTCGTCGTGCATTGCAAATGGTCCTGTGTTTATACGTTGTCTACCCATTAGAATTCGGAATCCGAAAGAGATCCAGAAAATTGAGATCTTGTTGTGTATAAATATAAAATTTCTAAGTGTAATATGTTTTTATATAAAAAGTTATGTTATTTTTACGACGCCCAAATTTTAATAGTAAATTAAATAAATCAGCCAATCAGCAATAATCACATCAGCATCAATCCGCCCATATGTATGCTTGTTATTTCTTAAATGGTTGAAATTTGCGAGTATAATTCATTAGGAATTAATATTATTGTTACGAGAATTTAAAAAGATTGTAAGAAATAAAAATAAAATAGAGAGTTATAATTTGAATGCACTCACACGTATGTGGTATTTATATATCAGGGGTTTCAAAAACCTTATATACGTCCAATCAGATAATCTACACTAATTACCGTATAATGAGGCAATTTTTAAACTTATTTTTTACGAATATAATCTAAAACACCGCTGTATGCAGATCTCTACGGTAAAATAATCGAATATATGTAATCAGAAATTTTTTGTTCTGGAAGGTTAAACACGTCGTCAAACGAAAGGGCATTCTTCACACGATCGTATGGATGCCAACGTCTCCAAATTCTGAAACTGTTGTATATGTTTGGATCGAAGATAATATTAAAAGGAATTAAGAGGGCTTGCTCCTCAGCATTTATCGATAAAAGACATTGTGGAGGGCGCGGAAATCAGGTCTTCAACTAAATACAACTAAAAACACTACTCTCTAATCAAAACTATGTCTAACAATCCGACAAGACTCGAATTGGTAGGCAAAAAGAGACGTGGTTGATTTGGTCCGGGTCTCGAGGTTCTTTTAGGGTCTTGCTGCGGCGTGGTTAAGCGAAGATAAGTATCTCTAGTATTTCTTGTATATTTTCTTCTTGTGGTAGGTCTAACACCACTTCTATTTATACAACTCTTTATTTAGGGCGCGGGTTCAAATACAATCGCCAATATTATTAACGATTGGCACGTGATCTAGGGCGAAATTGTATTGATGCGGAACAATGGCAGTGATGGATTGTTTGATAAATCAAGCAATCAAAGGGATTTGATTGATAGTTTTATATAAGAGGTGATTAATTTGATTTGTATTTCTTTAACGGAATTATAAACTAAAATGGAGTTCAACTGTGTTTCAACATGACCATAGTCTGCAACTTCTTTAAAAAGTTCCATTGCCTGCTCTGGATCTGGAGTAACAACATTATATCCATGAGTTAAATAATATCCTTTCCAAAATTTTGCTTCTTTATTGCCAATCTCTGCATTTTCTTTAATGCATTCCCATGCTTTTGCATAATTCTTATTTCTATGATTTCTAATTCCTTCATCAAGAGGAATGATTGTAGAAGAATTTAACTGTTTTTCTTCAACAAATAGTGATATTTTTTCTGGTAAATTTTTATAGAATACTGGTTCGTCCTTATCTCCCTCGAAGTCTAACGTTTCATTTTTCTCTAGTAGTGGTTCATTTATGGATATTGGATACTTACAGATAGTTTTTCAAGTTTTTTACCTAACTTTGCAATTCTATTCGTTGATATGGTATTTACTGCCATGCTGTTTATTATTAAGTATAAGAAGTTAAGAATTAAATAAAAAATATTTAAATATATATATATTTAATTTAAACATACTTTTTCAATTATTTTAATAAATTCTTCTTGAATTTTTTTATCATCATCTTTTTTAAATTTTCCACGTAAAACTTTTTCTCTTTGACCACTTAAAACATATTCAAATATCTTTTGAATATTCCAACCATCATATGGGATTTTTTCATAACAAAGTTCCCAAATTAGCATTCCAAAACTAACTTAAAAATTATTAAAATTATTTTCAAATTTATGTCAAAATTTTGATTAAAAGAACATTATTAAACAATAAATACCTAAATACTTCACAATGGAAACGCGCATTTTTTTCATTGCGTTTTTTAGTATTTTGATCTTGATAATTTTCTAATAATTCAGGTGCCATCCAATGTACAACATCTAATAATATTCCACTTAGATCACTGCTATTGGGCCCATCTGTAACTCGTGAACTTTTAAAATTCCCAAGCTTTGGTACCAAGTTCTCTCATACCTATTATTTAACTTATTAGCAATTTGTTTTTTGTTTGTTGTATAATAGCATTTTTAATATTAAAACTTACAAAAATATTTTGCACCTAAGGTCATGATGAAAAATATTTACACTACGCAAATATACAAGGCCACGACAGATATTTCGAAGAATATTTATTTTTCTAGTCCATGGAATATCATATTTAGTGTAAACATCTCTTAAAGTTCCATATTCAGTCCAATCAAGAACCATAAAATCACGGTTATCAAATTTTGTGAGTCCGCAAAAACGTACAATATATGGTGAATGAGACTGCCGTCGTTGTTGTTTCCAACTGTCTCGACGTACTGAGATAGTTGTGGTTGTGTTATTGTTTGTTGATAAGAGAGTTACCCTAAAGTATTGACGACCGAAGCCTTGAATATCCACTCGCCGAATCTAACACGCCTCCTTCGATACGGTTGTCCGAATCCTGGTTGGTTTGGTTTTGGTTGGATTTAGGTTGACCCGGAAGAGCCGACCCTCCGTTGACAATATATTTTTGATGATGCCACCTTAAATTTAATTTGGCAATACAATCATAAAAAAAACAGTTACTTGTGAACGTCAATTAAGTAAACAAATCAATCATATCAGATTTAATTTGGCAATAAAAATTACACATGTACTTCTAACCGTCAATTAGATAAACAATTAACTTAGTGCTATTCCAAGAAAATTCTAAATTTTCTGCGCCCGATCATAAGGTAATACAAATGAGGGTATCATGGCAATATCTCAACAATAAATAAATGGATGAGTTAAAAAATATAATAAAATAAAAAAAAAAACTATAGTGCAACATCGTAGATTTACAATTAACTGGTACATTTTTAATTCATGTTCCCCCCACTAAAATAAATAAGGAAATCACAACGGGGGAATTCAAATAAAGTAAAAAAACTATAGTGCAACATCGTAGATTTACAATTTATGCAATTAACTGTTACATTAATTAATGTCACCTCACTAAAATAAATAAGGAAAGCACAACGGGTGAATTCGAAATAAATAAATAAATGGATGAGTTATACAGTAGGTAATAAACGTATCCAATCGTGAAATCCCTTAACAATAGTCACGTGTTCAAAAAAATAAAATAAAATAAAATAAAATAAAAAAATAAAATAAAAAAAATAAAAAATAAAAAATAAAAAAAAAAATAAATAAAAAAATAAATAAATAAATAAAAAAAAATAAATAAATAAATAAAAATAAAAATAAAAACATAAAATAAAATAAAATAACTGCTTTATTACATTCACCATGACAACGGAGGCAGAAATTGACCCCGAAACCATACCAAGTACCAAGCAAGAATTAGGCCAGTTCATTGAAGAGGCTGTCAATATTACTAATATCATGTTATCACCTATCGTCCCAATGCTCGACGTTGTCATATCTTTATATCTTTAATAAATGAAATATTTAGAATTTGTGAGAATGCACAATTCAATAAAAGAATGTCCGGGTCTATAATTAACCGTATTTTATCAGTCGAAACAACCATAAAATTTCTGAAATCACAGTCAAAATACAGTGAAAATCTTCAGGACTTGCAACATCAAGAATCATTTGTAAAATTTCAAGCTACTTTGAGTAAGATTAAAATCTTTGTGGAAAAAGTAACACGGTTAAGAGCATTTGAGACTTTTTTCTGTGCAACTAACATAAGGAAGGAGTTTTTCGAGTTAATGAAAGAGTATGAAGCCTGTATGAATGATTTGAATTTTACAATGATTATCATTTTCAATGAACAACGAAGAATAGATAATGATATTTTGACGGATACACTTGACAAAATAATTGAGGTATTGATTTGATTTTTTTTTTTTTTGTAGCAAGCTTGTAAGACACTAATTAATCCTCTTAGTAAATGTAACGCATCTTGGAGAGATTAGTTATCATTCTATAAAATTCACCGCTATTGCCAATTTTGATATATAATTCTAATGAAAAAATTTCAAATAATAAATGTAGGATACAAAAGCATCAGAGATATGTCACATTAAAAGCAAGCTCGAAGGCTCGAAAGACTCGATTCGACAAATTGTACCAACCTTGCTGAAGTAACCGTCACTTAGCCGTAGAACAGATCGTCGTGGTAGATTAGAGCAAATTATAAAAAAGGTCTATAAAAATTTCATCGAAGTAGTGTGTAAATCACGTGATTTAAGGAATCATAGATTTCGCCGTGAGTTATTAATTTTAGGAAAACTGGACAAATGTCAGAATATTGAAAAATTTTATGGGCTTTCCGAGGTTGATGGTAAAGAAGTTATGATTTTCGAGTGGGCCGAAAAGGGGAATTTGAAAGAGGTCTATAACAAAGAAAACATTTCTTGGGATTTGAAAGTTCGGATTGTGTGTTTGAAATTTGCAAAGGGATCATGTTTTTAGACTCGTTTGGCATTTTTCACAATGATATTCGATGCGAGAATATAATGGTAGGTTACGCAATATATATGTATTTACATAATCCGTAATTTACAGTATTAAATTTAACAATATAGCATATAATCATTTGATGTTGTACAGATGTCAAGCTTTATGGAACCCAAACTCGCAAATTTCCAATTTGCAGCACAACATAACGATAATGAGAAAAACGTAGCAATCAGTCAATAAATTTTGTTAATTGGATGTCTCCTGAGAAAATGTGTAGAATTGGTTTAATGGTTCGCTTGAGTTTTCTGTCTTTTTTATATGTTCGGTCAGGTTATTTAATCATTATGATAATGATTATGATAATGGGCATAACATTTTGCACCAATTATACATCATATACATTTTTTGTTTCGCTACTGCGCCAAAATTTAACGTATAATTTGTTCGTCATTCTATCTTCACTATTTCGTTCTTTGTCATTCATAATTTCTGCTAATTCGTGGGTTACTTTTTATCTGATGCTAATGCTAGAAAAAAACGCTCTTGACTGCGGCTGTCAAGTTTATATTAGTTTCGCACTATAGTTTATGTTTTATGTCGTTCTACCCTTATTATATATATATTTTTGTTTCGCTACTGCGCCAAATTAAGCGTATATTTTGATCATCATTTTATCTTCACTATTTCGTTACTCATAATTTCTGTTAATTTCGTGGGTTACTTTTATCTGACGTTAATGCTAAAAAAAAACGTCCTTGACTGCGGCTGTCAAGTTGTATATAAGTTTCGCACTATAGTTTATGTTTTATGCCCTATGAAAAAAGTGGTCCGGGTGGTGTTACGGTTTAGCACGGAGGTGTCCGTGATGGCACGTGCACTGTGGCACGTATATATACGACACACGGAATGGCACGTGTTTAAAATGATACGTATCGGCACGTTGTGTATGTCCACAATGACACGTGTAAGATTTTTATACGGAATGGCACGTATTCGGGATGACACGTATAGGCTCGTTAGTTGGAATTACACGTATTTAATGGCACGTGTATCTCGTGTAGCCAATAAAATCGCAGGATCAGGTGTAACGTGAAAATTCAAAACAAACGAATTTTTTTAAAAAATCGTCTGTACCTCCAAATCTCATCTATGAAATGCTTTTTAATTCCTAAAAAAAAAAATTCCTTGCAAAATTTTGCTATAGGCATGTTTGTTACCACCCTTCACAATTATACTGTACTCTAACTAAATTGAATTCATTCTTGTCGTAAGAAATATATGCACGTAAACTTATGTGTGCCTCGACCCGTGCCAAAACACGTGAATTTTGGCTTAGTAAAGTGCAGCAAAACCCGGTCCATTTACGGTCCAAAATGTCCGGGCAGACGGTCCAATTCGGACCATTTTAGTCGTGCCAACACGGAACTCACACGTGCAAACCCGTCTCTTTAGCCGTTCCACAGATCACCGTGCTTTTCCGTAGAACCATGTGCATATCCGGACGGATTTTTTTATAGGGATGTCGTTCTACCATTATGATACTTAAATCATTGTATTCTATGTCTTTAGTTATTTTATGCTTTTTTATGTGTAATAGAATTCGTATGAGGAAATCACAACTAAATAAAAAAATAAAATCTAAAATCGTTTATCGAGATTTTTCAGAACAGAAAGGGGAGCATTAATCAGCTCACCTTATCGAACTCTGCCCCTATAAAATTGATCCGCAATGATACATGTGATCAAATACGTACACAACTTTAGTCTCTTCAATAGATCATTAAATGTTGAGAGTTAATCATGTTCTTCAAAAGTCATGAACCAAGCATCATCCAAACCCAGCACCTGCTTTAAAACCCAAAATAATTGTTTCGTAATGTTTATATATATATATATATATTTGTGCAAATTAAAAAAAAACAGTAAATATTAGCACTATGGTTTTTTTATCTGAATCATAAAATAGAAAATTAATTTGGATAGTATTATTAATGAAAATTTGAAAAGAATTGTGGGGTTTGCTTTGAATCGATAATTATATGTTTCATAACTTTTTTAGGCGGCAAATTCATCGCGGCCAATTCTATCCACACCACAAAATTATGTATCAATATATCGGAGTACAGTACTAAAAAAACATTAATAATTTAAAGTTTTAGTGTGGTATTTAAGTACGTCTAGGGTTGTGTTACATAAATTACATAAATTATAATTTTACATTACATGTAAATTTTACGTGTGATATTTAGATTTTAGAGTTTGAACAGAATCAGCCGCAATGTAAATCTTCAGCAAAAAAAAAGTCTAAGTACGTACAACAGACTTGGATCAGCATTGGTAGGTTGTACAAACTGAAAAAGCGTTGGCAGGCACCACAAACTATGTTGGCAGGTGTTTAAGACTAATTACAAGATTTGGTAAAAGTTCTTATAGGTTAAACATATAATGCAAAAATCTATATATAATATACATTCTTTGGGACACTCACTTCGGATTTGTATTAAGGAGGCGTACACTTCAAATTTTAGAATATATATTTGTGGGGCACAGCAGAAAAATTTAAAGCACTAAAAAAAAAAAGATTATCAAGTGAAAATCTATTTATATCATTGTTCAAAGTCTAATATATCACACAACTACTTATTAATTTTTGAATCTCTGATCGTTATATAAAAAAAATAATAATAAATCCGTTATTGTAGCTACACAGTAAGTAATAGCTACCATATCGTGTGCTTAAAATCTGTTGGCCCTTTCGCTCACTAGAAATGCGTGCAAGCATACTTTTCTAACGAGCGAAAGGGCCAACAAATTATAAGCACACGATACAGCATTTATTGTCGCGTAACATGTAATGACTATTTGTTGTTTAAAATTTAAGACATCCCAATTGCTGGTTCTAGAACTGGAAGTTTATGTGACACAACATGTTATTTTTAAAAACCAGAAACTCTGGTGTAGTGATACAAATCGAAAATCGATTAATCGATTAGTTGTAAAGTTGACAACTAATCGATTTGAATTTTACAGACCCAACTTAGTCGATTATTCGATTAGTCGACTAATCGATTAATCGATTGGCCAACTAATTGATTAATCGACTAATTAATCGATTAGTCAATTGGTCGTTTAATCAACTGATCATATAAGAATGTCAACCCGGCTGTTTTCAGTTACTACCTTACGTGTATTTTACCAAGTTTTCGTTTATTATTTATTCAATTAATCGATTGATCAATCGATTAGTCAACTAATCAATTAATCGAATAGTCGATTAATCGCCAACTAATCGATTAGTTGAATAAAATCGATTAATCGATTAGTTGGATAAAATGATCTATCAACTAATCGATTGAAAAATTTTCATCGATTTGTATCACTACTCTGGTGTCCAGAAATTTTTCTTTTTAATAATATGTGCTACAAACAGGAGGTTATTGGGAATTATGTTATCATATCAATTTAGAATCGGATGTGAATTACACAACTGCAAAATCTTTATTGTTTAACAAAATTTAAAACTTTTTTTTATTTTATATATTAAAATTCTACATTACATATACCCTTGCACACAAAAGATGCATATTTAATAAAATTTAAATTACAGTTTTATCAGTTTAGAAAATATTTATTATTTGTCAAGTTATTAGGTAAACATAAAATCTGTGTAACTATAAGAAACATGATTTAAAGAATCTCGTTTTAAAAAATTTATTACAAATATTATTGTAATTATTATTACTATATTAATGATGTCAAATAAAGACAATATTCCAAGAATAAAAGTCCTAACGACTGATGAAGATAAAGATTTTGAAACTTTTCTACAATTAAATACACATAGAATATTAAATGGAAGAAAATATTTTAATGACAATAAGACTAAATATATGCTGCCATCAGACAAAAAAGAAATTCACAGAGAGGCTATGTCTTATACGATAAGACGACATTATTTCAAAAAAATCTTTTTTTCTCCAGTGGCACGTTTCGACCAATCATTTGTTCCGACAGAACAAATTTTGTGATATTTATCATCGCATGATCAATATCGATGTTATCGTGCAATTATGATCATGATTTAAAAGTTGTGATTGGCTAACTGAGTTTTAATTTGTGCTTACGTAATAACATACAACAAATAACAATAAGAAATTTTTCATGATCATATGAGTTTGCACGATAATATAAGATTATTAGGTGATCAAGTGTGACTAAGAGTGACACCGAAGTGGATCGATATTACACAATTGGACCTTTTTTCATGCAAATCAAACCACCTTATCTCTAAGATCTACTTATCTAATGAGTTGGCGCTTATCTTGATCATCTGATCATCATCAGATCATCATCTGACAAATTTTGCAAATCTTACGTTTTTGATACTCCTGCACTTACTTTTTTGATACTCCTGTATGTACCCCAAAATTACGCTTACTTTTTTGATGCAGATCTGCATATATACACGTGACTTGTGTTACACAAAGGCCCAGTG
>QKWP01000367.1:67016-96399 GCA_003550325.1 Gigaspora rosea | reverse complement strand
CCCCGGCGGGGTTAGACATAATTCCGGCCCACTCTAACCCTAAATCTAGGAACCCTAAAAACTAATTGTTCGAAGCAACATCCAATCACAGTTCATAAACTGGTTACACGACATATGCATCTAGTATATGTACTGTGATTGGATGTTGCTTCGAACAATTAGTTTTTGGGTGGGCCGGAATTATGTCTAACCCCGCCGGGGGCATTATCATGATAGTGCCCACCAGCATTAAGCTTAATGCCGGGGGCATTATCATGATAGTGCCCACCAGCATTAAGCTTAATGCCGGGCAAAATTAGACTTGCGTAACGTTACACGACATTAGTGACGTGTAACCAAAAATTATTTTTGCAAAAACAATGCACTGGGCCTTTGTGTAACGAAGTCACGTGTATATATGCAGATCTGCATCAAAAAAGTAAGCGTAATTTTGGGGTACATACAGGAGTATCAAAAAAGTAAGTGCAGGAGTATCAAAAACGTAAGATTTGCACAAATTTTTGTAATCAATCGTATTTTGGGGACCATTTTTAGGGCCCAATTTCAATTCTATAAATTCTGACCTTTTTTTTTTATTACACTTTATCAGGAATTATAGAATATAAAATCCTGCCTTTTTTACACTTTATAATCCCCCAATTGTTTCAATTTATTGAATTTTCTATTACTAAAAATACTTAAAATTTCTTTCTATTTCTAGAAATTTAATATAACTATTCTAAAAAATTTAGAAATTTAAATTTTTTTTTTTATATTATTATTTTTTATGTTTTGGTTTTTGATTTTTTTTTTTTTTTGCTGCTCTCTGTTCTTTTTTTGTTTTTATTTTTTAAAGTTTTTGTAAAACGATTTGTTCTTATTAGTAGTGAAAGATCCTGATAACCATTTGATCATTGAATTTCTTTATCTCAATAGATACCGCGTCCAAAAATCTTCTTCTATGGAGATAGAGTCTTCAAAATTCATCATTGTTACCCTGCAAGTCGTACGCCGAAATAAAGAATTACTCCTATCTGACAATATGGAGGAAGAAATGCTTGCATCATCCATCTTTTAAGATTTGTTCTTCATGATAATGCTTTTACGGAATTGTTTGGTGTACCTCTAGTGCCAGTGAACTGCACTGCACCTCTTATTCCGCTTCGCCCAGCCCCACGCACCCATAACAGAGCTCCTAACTTGACCGATTTTCCACGGAGACAAAACGAAGACGCCAGAAGCACCCATTTCCTCCAATATCAAATTTCAAGAACGAGACTCCAAGATGACTCCAACCGTTGCTTGCTTTGTTTTGATTACCGAAAAATTACCCGATGATGTTAAATCTACTGACTTTCAATCTGCAAACAAGATTAAAAAATTGGATCTTGACGGTTTTAATTGCAGAATTTCTCAATTTGGCACTCAAGATTTAACATTATTCGGACATTATCCCCTTTTTCCGGTTAAAGATGACATAATAAATGTCTTAAAAAAACTTGGTGTTCCTTTCATTGAAGAATCTCGTATAGATGCGGAAAAAATTTATTTGGGATTGGAATCTTTTAATGGTTATTAAAGCCATAGATAAATCTCGGTTTATAGCATGAATTCTTTATTTCAACTTATATGTGATAAAGAAAAAGATCAACTTCGTGTGAATATATTGTCACAAATTTGAGCGAGATATATCGGAAAGGTTTTATTTATTTATTTTTTTTTTTATTATTTATTTTTTTTTTCTTAACTGTTATCATTATACTAAAGACTTTATCTTTTGTCTAGACCAATTTATCGATGAAAATATTAAGGTAATTTTTACTCAATTACCTATTTGGCCTACTTACTCCGCCGATGATAGTTACACAGCGGCTTATTGCGATTGTCTGGTTCCGCATGGACTTCCTTATTTCCAAGCTAAAGGGATAATATCGAATTGTTATTTGATCTACGACTTCATGATATTGAACGATATTCCAGATAAAAACAACGTGCAGCTGCTATTGCTGAATTAAAAGGAAAATTTTTGAGGTGGCGTGAACAAAATTCACTAAAAGATATGCCACCTCCAATATATTATGATTGATAATGAATCCGGTTGGGAAATGGAGGGTAGCTCTACTCTTGAATGGAAATGAATTTTTTTGTTAAACTTGTTGACTGATAAAATATGTTCTAGCTTTTTTATAAATTTGTTATAGCATATATATATTTATTTTTTACTATGTAAATTAGAAACATTTTAATATTCATACTACTGTTTTTTTTTTTATTTTGAGGCGATCATACATTTTACAATAAAATTAGGTTTACATGAGCGGGCCAAAACTTTTTTCAATTCTTCACTCACATACTTGTAATATTGTCAAAAATTTTAATTACATTTTTATTATTAAAAATTTTTAATAAAAGTAACTAATTCATATAATCACACCAGTAATAAATAACAATACTATTTTTTGAATTATGAATGATGTATTAAAGCTTATTTAGTCCGAAATTCGAAACCACACCCCATCGTGTTATTTCGTGGTTATACGGTATTCTGTGCTGTCTAAATATGATTGATCCAATATTAAAAATTTCAAAATTTTGTAGTTTTTATTATATTATTAAAATAATTTTTTATTAAAAAAAAATACAAAGTAGCGAAAAGTATAAAAAAAAAAAAATAAAATAAAAAAATTATACAAGAGTATAGCAAATAACAACCACAAGGTTATTATGTTTTATATTCAAATCTTTAGTGAAATGTTGAAAAGTGCGTCCCAGGATTATTATGACGAAGATCAAGAGAAATCAACGAATTGTTCCTGCGAAATGCATCAGCCAATGCTTGTCCTTCATCCGATCCAAAAAGATTATTATGACGAAGATTCAGAGAAGCCAACGTGGTGTTCTTGCAAAGTGCATCGGCTAATGCTTTTCCTTCTTCCGATACGTTAATTTCTCTTGATCTTAGTGGCAATATGTTTGAAGTGGAAGGAGCAAGAATATTAGTCAATGCACTTTACAAAAACACCACGTTGACTTCTCTGAACCTTGGCCATAATACAATTGGGCCGAAAGGAGGTAAAGCATTAGCCGATGCACTTTACAACAACACTACTTTGATTTCTCTGAATCTTATTAGTAGTCAGATTAGTTTTGAAGGGGTAAAAGCATTAGCTAATGCACTTTGCAAGAACACTACGTTGATTTCTCTGAATATTGGTCATAATAATTTTGGATCAAAAGGAGGACAAGCATTGGCCAATGCACTTTGCAAGAACACCTTGATTTCTCTTGATCTTGGTCATAATAATCTTGGTGGTGTTCTTGCGAAGTACATTGGCCAATGCCTTTACTTCTTTCGATTGAAGACCAAGATTTAGAGAAATCAACGTAATGTTCTTGCAAAGTGCATCGGCTAATGCTTTTATCCTTTCCAATCCAATTAAATTACAAATAAGATTCGGAGAAATCAACGTGGTGTTCTTGTAAAGTGCTTCGGCTATGGTACGTGAATAATTTTTCTTTTTTATATGATTTACAGTACGCGTGCATAAAAAACAATTGAACCGGTATCGGTAATATATACTGTATATATTATATACTATATACTGCATTTATATAATAAAATTAAATCAGACCACTATAATGCAATTAATTTATCTGATCATATTATTAATAAATGGCCGAAATAGTGCTATTATAAAAATTATATAGTGTGAATTAGAGCTGGGACCCTTTGAATATTCATCATACTATTTAACGAATGCTCAAGGGTTTTTAATGAATTTAGAATTTCTAGATTTTATATGGATATTTATAAATATCCGTATATCTAATAATCTAATCCTCGACTATTCATGAATTTTTTGTGTAGAATATTGAATATTCATTTTTAACCCATAATGATAAATTGAAGTGGCCTGCTCCCCTGAACATATCTGGCAAGGTTCTATTTTGCTAAATTTAGCATAGAATAAATTTGTTTTTTTTATTAATTTAAACCAAAATTTCATTATCAAAGAAACAAAAAAAAAATAACGTCGATAATCAATACAAACCTAATTGACGCTCTTTACTGGATTTTTAATTAATCCTCTGCTTTTATCAAACATTACCTTACATCTTTTTATATTAGGCCACGCAAAGTTAATTTTTCGTTTTGCATAACCTGGGGTTTCAAAATTCCGGGTCGGATTTTATTTTTTTATTTTTTTTTATTTTTTTTTTTTTAAAAAAATAACTTTGCGTGGCCTAAATTAATTTATGTTCACATCTAAGGTCACGCAAAGTTAATTCTTCGGTTTGCATAACATGGAATCAGAAAATTTTGGGTTTTTTTGATTGGACCTATCGGGTAATTCCGGAAAATTAAGGTCATCATCGGGTGACACCGGAGAAAAAATTAAATGGCAAAAATGGAACAATTGGCACAATAGGAATTTAAAAAAAAATTTTTTTTGAAAAATTTGATCGGAGGGTTATGCAAAACGAAAAATTAATTTTGCATGGCCTTAGGGCACAGGGCTTGGGTATGGGAAAGTTTTTTTTTTAAAAAAACGTGACCGTCTCGGTTCAGCCATGTGAATCACATGCGTCACGGGATTTCGGTCTGCCGCCAACACTATGTATGCACTAAGTATAACTGATAAAAATCCGTTTTTTTTAACAAATAACTTATATTTCATTATTATATTACGAGATATGGTTTATGTATATTATGCCACGCAAAGTTGATTTTCGTTTTGCATTACATGGATTTCAAAATTCGAGACGACGGACGGATGGAATTTTTTTGTTTTTTTTTTTTAATTTACTGCAAATAGAATAATGTTCACATTTAAGGTTATATAAGGTTAATTTTACATTTTGCACAACAAGGAATCAAAAAATTGGGCGGCAGACATATTTTTCCTGCCAGTCCTATCGGACAATTACGGGAAATTAAGGTCTACATCGGGTGACACCGGATGAAAATAGCGGGAAAAATAGATGTCAAAAATCGAACAATTGGCACAATTGGAATCTAAAAAAAAATGAAAATATGAAAATATGGGACGGTGGGTAATGCAAAACGAAAAATCAACTTTGCGTGGCCTTAACACCTTAAGCTATAAAGAAATTTTTACCTTATCCTGTAAATATGTATAAAAGTGAATATACAAAATTTAATCATATAAAAACTAAAAAATCTCGATCACGTTACTTTTGATCTCGCACTCTGATTGGTTGGTCAGAAGTCATATCGATATAAGTTGATATATATTGTATAAATCGATATAAATCGATATTTTTTATTATATTGATAAACATTTTTATGATGCAGTAGAAGAAACGGTAGACTAAACCTACTTTGATGTACTATATAAAACACTTAACCTTAACCTAGAGTGACCCTAACCCTAAAGTTAACGAAATAAAATATTAAATTAGATGATAGATATTGATACTGAACCGGAATCATTAAGTAACCGACTTTAGTCGATATATAAATGTAATTTATGTTATAAGTAAATCACACTACTGCGATGTAATAATACATTTAATAATGTATTGGAACATAACTATTGCACCAACATTATGAAATTTTGGCCAGTGTTACTAGAAATCTATTACTACATACGGAGCATAATTTTATTATCTTATATTCAAAATGTAAGTACAACAGTTACAATGAAATTGTGGCTAGCATAATTAAAATTACATGAAATTTTAGTATCAGACAACTTATACAGAATTACGGTGACTTTACAACTCTATCATAAGCCATATTTTTGATTGTTCCAAGATTTACGATAATACGTATCTATATCTACAAGATGATTTTGGTTCATAAGTATTTAATTCGATCCATAACTATAGTAATCTTTGAGAACAACGATTGTGAACACGATTGAGTAAGAAATCTACAAAGGGGTAGAGCATAGTAGCTCATATGTAGAGACCGTAGTTTCATGTTAATAAAGTATGAATTTTACAATTTTCTAAATTCGAGTTAATAAACCTTTAATAATTTCGAATGAGACCTTCGAAATTTGTACCAATCAGATTAGTAAAAATTGTGATGATTCCGAATTCGTCTTATGTTGATTGGTCGATTTATTTACTAATAATAGTGTTGTAGTACTTACTTTTACGAAGTTACTGCTTTTTTTTCATTAATATTGTAGTCTAAAAATGTGTATTTACACTCAACGAGACCTTAGATTCAAAGACCCCGAAATAGTTTTTGAATATCCCCAAATATGCAAAACTTTTACTAGTAACAGCGGTTTTTTAGTATAATAGTTAAAGAGCTATTTATTTTTACAAAGTTGCTGCTTTTTTTCGTTAATATTATGGTCTGAAAATACTATTTACGCTCAACAAGATCTTAGATTCAAAGATCGCGGAAGAGTTTTTTAATATACCAAAATGGGCAGAACTTTACTAGTAACAACGCAAGGTGTTTGTTTATTAGTATTTTATGAAGTTTTCGTCTTCTTTTTTGTATTTTTGGCTTGAAAATTTGTACTTATGCGCAGCAAGATCTTAATTTTCAAACCCAAAAATAATTTTTTAAGATTTAATAATCAAAACCTTTACTAGTACGACGTTAAAAGTCATTAGAATTGTAGAACGTTGCAATGTATGGCTGGAACGTATTACTGTATTAAGATAGCTAAGATTGTACTGTATAGAATTATTAGATAGGCAGATATAATATTTGGATTAAAGAATAAATAAATATGAACGAAGTTGTTCAATTTATAATTTGTATAAATCAAAGTACATAGTACGTACGTAATATGTCTTAATCTATTTTTAGATATCATGAACATCACATTTGAATTGTAAAAATCCACCCATATGAGTTACGACTAGAGCTAAATTGTACGATCATGCACATTGCTCTCCCAACCAGCTGTAACATTCAGACTTTACTAATGACACACAGTTTGCAAACGTTATTCTTATTCAAAAAAAGCTTTTTTTCACAAGCCTTTCGAACACATTTTTACATTGTATCATTGTAAAGATGAACTGAATGCGTTAAAGTAAATATCTCAGTTTATGTTTAAGTGCATTCCAACGTTTTTTTTTAAATTTATTTTTGAAGAAATAAAAAAAAACATATATCAAAAAAATTTTACTATTGTTATTGATTATACACCTAAACGAATAGTTAAAAGTGAGAGAGCGATTGAAAAAATAGAAATGACAGCGACTTTCCAGGAAGGAGTCTCAGGGAGGTAAATACGTTTTTGTGGATAAATACTTGAGATGTGAAGGTCTAAATAGATATAGTAAGTATAGAGTGGGAATGCAACACAGTAACTAAAAGCGAACGCGAGAAAGCTGTGAAATAACAATAATTGAACATATAGAGGTAAACAAAGTGATTTAGTATATAATTATGATTTACTGTGTACTATTGCTAAGGAATGTAAAAGAACGTAATAACTTACGCATAAAACGAGTGAAAGAAAACAGTAAACACAAAATTGCCAATAATATGAAAGATAGAACCAAAAAATAATAACAAAAGTTGATGTGGATGATGAATTATCGGATGGAAAGACTTATGGTGAGAAGAACCATCTTCATTTTCAATCAATTCGTTTAAATCGTCATGATTTGCACCACCATGCTTAAGCTCATGTAGAGTAGTCAAATATGTACGAGTGAATTCAATAATAAGAGCCCAATCGAAGCATAAACCTGTATTCATTTTAAATAATCAAACGTGAGCTCAAATTCTTTCATAAGAAAGCATAAAAATATAAAAATAAATTTACCCTGGCCTTTGAACCACAAAGCATCATAGGGAATTTAAATAAAATGCATGTAATTGAAATGAAAAAAATGTAAAATCCGAGAATAGGCCAAAATGTAGATGACTTAATTCTTCCACCAGAACCGAACATAACAAGAATTATGAATTCGGAAGCATTATGAAATACACCAACAGTAGCCCATATTTTACCAACACCAACAAAGAATGAAGCAGCTCCTGTTAAGAATGTCGTCACAATATAAATAGCCAAGACACGATCGAAATCGATTGTTGGAGATGAAGTCGCATCTCTATCGCCTGCGCTATAAAAACGCGTGATAAGTTTAGGATTGGTGGGAGGATTATATGCCCATTTTAATGCATAGTAACTAGCAAGAAGCAAAGTAATTATATTGAATAATGTCGTGGCATCAAACATATTGCCATCGTATCCTATTTCATCATTCAGCATCAAAACAGCAATTCACTCTTTACTAATAATTTTTGATAAACAAAGAAAATAATAATAATATATAAAAAATGGAATATGCATTTATAAACCTTCTAGCTTAGGAAGCCATGACAAATAACCAGTAAACCGATAAGGGGACTTGTTCTGGAACTTCAGGATTAATTCCAACAAAAGAAAGAAGCACGAGCACTAAAACCAAGAGAGATAAAAAGACAGCAGAACAATAACCAATTTTCATCATTTTTTACGTTCGTTTGTCGTTATGAAGAGAATTTCTTTCGTGAGATAGTATGCGTTCTATCACCTACGTACGTATGATGCGGGAAATCTAAAAGCATCAATCATTTTAAATAGAAAATGTTTGGCAAACCCATTTGGTAAGCTAAATTTGTCATTTTCAATAACAGTATGCATAGAATAGTTGCTATTAAGCATGTATTATTCTTTTCGTATTATTATTATTCGGGAAAATCCACTATTGGGATTGATGTTACGTACAGTCTGCACCGTACGCCGATCTTTATTGAGACATTTTACTAAAAGTGGTTATGCTGTGTAATGAGTTTGTCATGTGGTGTAAGTAGCCTTTACTATAAACGGGGGACGTCTAAAGCGGAGCAGATTCTTATAATATTTTAACGAATTAACTTTAGGGTTAGGATCATCATAGATTAAGGTTAGGCAGCTTTTAAGTAATTATGTATATGCAAATTACCTTCCCGACATTTTTAATTAATACACCAAGTTAGGTTTAGACGGCCGTTTTCTGTATTTTTCAGGGGTTTCGCTTTCTTTCTTGTTTTGTTTCGCCGAAGATCATCAAATTTCAATAATTTGATTGGTCAGGCATCACGTGTTTCTGCTCGTGCATTTGATCATCAAAATAGTTTCCTCGCAATATTCAAAAAAGGAATTTTGCTTTTTGCATATGATCTAGATCTAGATTCTGATCTAGATCTAAATCTAGTACTAGTATTAGTACATATTACTGGTACTTGAGCGAAAAAAAATAAATAATCTTTCGAATCGTTAAAAAGGGATCGGTGTGTATCGAAACATGTATTTTTGTTGCTTTTATGGACATTGCATCCTATATTTATTTATAACAAGCACTTGTAAAAAATTAAAACAGTAATAAAAATTCAGAAAGCAAAGAGTGTTATTCTCTATTTTTTTTTTTGTTTTCATCGGATTTTTTACTTACTTGATGAATTGATAATCACTGATCTTCAAAGAAATAGCAAATTAATTTGTTCATTAGTTTGATTATCTTCATACGTGGTAAATCGGTTTCCACAGGAAGATCTCAAGTTGAAAAATATCAATTTACTCAAGATCACCTAATTATAGGGGTTGTTTAGCAGGGTGCGTTAGAATTACTTTTTGATGCAGTTAGAGTCACTTTCTTGATATAGTTATGGTTAAAAGTTTTATAGATATCAAGAATATAATTTATGCAGTATGTAGATCAATATATTAAACGCACCCAGCTTTAAACGACCCATAGGTTAGCTAATATCGGTACATGTGAGTGCATTGGATTTATTTATGTATACCAAAGCAAGGCCAAAATATAAATATAAGTCTAGCTTAAACCATTGAACAAAGCAAGGCCAAAACAAAAAATGTAAGGTTAGTTTGAAACAAGTCCATTATACATATATTATACACTATGAATAGTCAATTTGGGTATAACCACTAATCTGATTTTTAAATATTAGCTTAGTTATTTTAATAAATTTAAGTCAATATAAACAATCTCAACTGTGTTATATACCATTATGCCATCTACAAATTTAATTATATAGTTGGTTAAATTTTGCAGTGCAGCTGCCACATGATCATGTGCTAGTTTTATTAATAATGATAAAAAACATATATAAAGCATAAATATAAAAATATAAAAATATAAAAAAATATCATATAAATAATATATATAATAAATTTGATAGATTAAAATAAAATTAGATTAAATGAAATATGCATAGTCCTATAAGAAATTTTTACATGTGATTTGTACATAATTGCACAACAAAGATGGCACTGAAACCTTTTTTGGTATTTCTGAAAAGTTTCAGGTTTCAGATTATAGCTTCTGAAACCTTATCTAAAACTCAAAACCTCAACCAAAACCTGAATCCTCAACTGAAATCCAAAACCTTAACTGAGACCCAAAAGCTGCCAAAACATTAATAATTTATTTGTTTATTCTCTCCAAAGTTGGTGCCAAGATCCTTTTGTACCAAATCCAAAAGTTTTAGGCTTCAGATTTTAACTTTTGAAACCTTATCTGAAACTCAAAACCTCACCCAATAGTCAAAACCTTATTCAAAACCTGAAACCTCAACTGAACACTAAAACTATCCAAACTTCTATATACATTTATTGCATTAATGTATTATATATTTCTTTCAAATACACTGATATATGCTATTATCATGAAAATTTTTAAAGTAATATTTAATAATTATAATCAGACTAATTGATTATAATCAATTAATTTTAATTGATTATAATTATTTGAGGGGTTATTAATCGGTTATAATACTAATCAATTATAATCAATTATAGATATATATCAATTTTAATTGGTAATAATTGATAATATAAAAATTTAATTAATATCAATAGTTTAAAAATTCACAAATTTTAGCTAAATTTTAAAACTGAATTTCTCGATAACTAACAATTAGAATTAGCTCAAATTTTTACTGTAAATATTAACAATATCAGAGTATAAACATACTAAAATTTCAGCAAATTTGAACTGTTAGTTCTTGAGTAATTGCTTGTATACGATATTCAATTTTTTTAAAAAAAAGCAACTATCATATGCAAGAAATTACTCAAGAACTAATAGTTCAAATTTGCTAAAATTTTAGTATGTTATAGTCTAATATCGATACTATTTACAGTAAAAATTTGAGCTGATTCTAATTATTAGTTATCAAAAAAATCAGTTTTAAAATTTAGCTCAAATTTGCAAATTTTGATTATATATCGTTATCTATCACTATCATTTATAATTGATAGTGGGGTTATATATCGATGATAATCAGGTGATTACTATCAATATAAATCAGTCTGCAAATTTTGGTGATGATGTATCTCTTCAATCTACATTAATCGCATTAATGTATATTATATATTTTTTTACAGAATACAATAAAATTTGAATATCCAGTGCTATTTGGGCCAGAATGTACAAAAAGTCTATGGACACATACCAATCATGTGACTTTTTGCTTACGGACATGTACCATTATGTGAAACTAATCTTACGAGCATGTACTAAAATAATAAATTAAAGTGATCCAATAGAACTTTTGTATTAAGTTAATCTCCTTGATTATACTAATAAAACTTGTTCTCCTAGTCTTTCTGGTCATATTAGTGGCGAGTCCATTAAATCTGTCTAGTAGAACCAGAGATATGGCCTTTTGAATTTTGGAGAATTATATAAAAACGTCGCATAAACTTTGGAAGGTTATATCTCTAGCTACTATGCTGATTTTAATAACTTTACCACTATTAGGGCTGGAAGGATTAAGAGCAAGTTTTTATATGATGATAAGGAAGATTGACTTAGTACAAAAACCTGTCTGATCACTTTTTTAATTTTAAAAAAGAAAAAATAAAAAAAAGTGATCCAAAAGGCTCTTGTATTAAATTAGTCTTTTTATCACTCTAAGTAAACTTTTTTTCTTATTATTCTGGTTCTAATGGTAGTAAGATTATTAAAATCTGTTCAATAGAAACAGAGATATAACCTCTTAAAGTTTGTGCGATGCTTTCATATAATTTTAGAAAATTCGAAAGGCCATATCTCCATTTCTACTGGACAGATTTTAATAATCTCACCACCATTATGATTAGAGTGACTTGGAGAACAAGCTTTATAGTAATTTTATTAATGTAGTAAAAGACAGTTAACTTAGTCTTGCCAAATCACTTTAATTTAAAAAGTTATTTATTTTGGTACGTGCCTATAAGATAGTATCACATGATTAGTACATGTCTGTAAGAAAAGGTCATGTGATTGGCACGTGTCCGTAGACTTTTCAGATGATCAAAACAAAATGTTTGCTTCGCTCATTTCTCTAAAATTTACATAAGAAATCACCTTTCACGCCTAATAAAAAATTTATTGAGCGATTTTACTATATGTCTTGCTAACATCAAGTCCTATAGGAGCTCTAAAACGAACTTGAAGTTTTTTGGGCATAGTCAAGTGACAGAAAAAAAGTGACAGCAATTCTGGGAAAGTTGCTAGAGTATTTCTTGCAATAATTCTATATTATTTGTACACTTAAATGATGAATTAAGCAATAATATGATTTATTAGCCAGGAAATAAAAAATTTGGCATCAGGCTACCCGGTCAGCTAAACTGTTATAGTTGACTACATCGACTATGGCTATAGCTAATTGGCTAGCTGACTATTAGCTAACCAAACCCATTCCTAATAGCAATAATCCTTAGACAAGGCCTTTTTATTGTCTTCGCTACTATTTTTAGGCCACACAAAGTTGATTTTTCGGTTTGCATTACCCGCTAAACTATTTTTCAATTTTCAAAAAAATTTTTTTTTTTAGATCCAAATTATGCCAATTGTTTGATTCTGTCATTTATTTTTTCTGCTATTCTCATCCGGTATCACTCAATGAGACCTTACTTACCTGCAATATTTCAAGATCCACCGATTACAATTGAATGATTTCACTATCATTTTTTGTCACATCAAGACTATTTGAAGGATGGTAAAAGTATTCAATTCTGATAAGGGGAGTACCAAAAATCAGGTGATTTTTTAGTGGGAGGGGGTAAAAAAAGTTGAAATTATATATAAGAACCTGACTATATATATATTAAGGAAGAGGGAGGGGGTAGGCCTCTGATAAAAAATAATCAGGTGATTAATGACACAGCCCTAAGTGAATCTCGAGATATTAAGGTGCGTCATAATATTCCTTTTAACTTCTATATTATTTGAATGCTATTGTCTCGTGTCCCTCTAATTAGTTTCGATAATTTTTAGTACCATTCAATTCGACTTGATAAGACGGATCGAATGATACCAAAATCGTTCAATTTGGGCTAATGTTTCATGTGTTATGATAAATTTTTTTCTTAACTGTGTCATAATACCTTTTTTTTTTTACCTTAGAGTAAAAAAAAAACTTTGAATTTTATGTTTCTTTGATCTAATGATTGGCAATGTATGAAGTGACTAATTTTATTTAGCGTAATATTTTCGATCGTTATTCGAAAATTCCTAACTGCACTGTGATTTCATTGCAAACAAAGAACGGCCAAGTATAAACTTAATGTATTTATTATCACTGTAAAAATTAAGGATGACAAACAAATAGTTAAATAAACAAATAAAAATTGGTTTAAACCGGTGGGCATTGTAATTGTGACGGTTAATGGTTGATGATGCTTGAAACTCAAACTTTGGGTACAATCGTTATAAGTACATACGTCATACGATAATTCACATTTTCAAAAACCATTTGATCGAAAAAAATCTAATTTAAAACATTGTTTTAAAACATTTATATCCCTAGAAAAATTTCGTGGCTGAATTTTAATATGAAATTTTAAAATTTTTGGATGCATTTTTAGTTTAAGATTCAGATACGTGAGAATGAGTATACCTGGGATACAAAATAAAAATAGTCTATTAAAAGGACTGACGATTATTCGTGGCTTTCATATTTAACAAGTAGAGCATGATCATGTGGCAGCTTTCCGCCCGAGTTAATAACACACCTTTTTACTTACTAGTGAATTAGTGCATATAAGCTTATTCAAAATATCTTGTTTAATAATTTTCTTTTTCTTGTGACAAATGTTAATTAAATAAATATAGGCGAATGACTTCCTTTGGATTGCAATGACAAATGGCCTGTCCCATATAAAAAAATTTTTTTAGGGTATTAAAATTATATTTCGCATATATCCACAAAAATTGTAAAAGTTAGTTGAGGAAATTATCATTAAAATTGAGATACGATAGAATTATGTTTATGTCATAATTTTGTTACGTATAACTATTGTTGTTATATCAAGACATAAATAAGATGATCACAAAATTTCATTGGTCAAAAATCCCAGGGTAAGATTCAATTTTTAGGGTGCGTTACCTAAAATTATAAATATGTACATACGTATTATGTACGTGTAACAGTAAATCATTTCTTGTTAATTCATCACAAAATTCATGGCGTCAAAAATGTTTATGGGCGGCATGCCCGAATTAATGGAAAATATTTTTAAGAATTTAAGCAAAGAATTTTATTCCTTATACTCGTGTGTACTCGTGAGCCGACATTGGTGCAAAATATCGATTCCTATTCTTTGGCAAGATCCATTTTCGTTCGAACCAAACCCACGATTCATTTCTATATATATTTCATCTCTTGACGAAGACGATAAATCCAAACTAGGAAAGCTTAGAATATTTGCAACAAATTTACAACCACTATTTGATTATGCAAGATTTCTAGAAGTTCTTGATTTATTTCATTTAAAAAAAAAACAATTCAAGGTTGGATTAAACTCAATGAATATCCATTTCCAGTTTCAAATCCTGATTCAGATTTAGATTCATGTTCAGATTATACTGGATCAATAAATCGCGTAACGAATTCATTAATTAAATTATTTGTTGAAAAAGGTGCCACTTTGTATAAATTAGATTTACGTGATTATTATAATGAAATTGAAATTGAAATTGATTTTGAGAGGTATTACACATTAGAACAAAATAAGAAATTTTTTTCACGACTTCAAGATTTATCTCTGGATGAATCACATGATGATAAATGTTTTAGAAACTTGGCAAAACATGCTACAAAAATTAATGTTTTGAGTTTCGAATTTTGTTCCAATCCATTTTATTACTCTCTCAATCTAAAATTATTTTATGCTCTTACAAGTATTATTAAATCACAAGAGCAACTTAGACGATTTAAAATAGTTGGAGATAAAGATGAATATGATAAGCTAATTCCTACAAAATTATACGGCATAATTTCATCTTTAGAAAGTCAAAAAAAACTCTTTACAAGAAGTTATAATTGAACGTTTTTCTCATAATACAGAATTTGAGGTACTGAACAATTGCAAAAATTTAGAAATTCTTCGTATGAGGTATTGCAAATATTCGGAATTGTTGGATATATTAAATTGTAAAATCAGCACTTTAGAGATAGTTGATTTCAAAATTGAAACATCGACTATAGTACGAATTTTAGAAAAATTTGGTTCATCATTACAACGCCTCAAACTTGAATCAAAGGTTGAAATGTTGAACCAACCAGCATTACTAGAAGCATTTGAATCATTCTGTTCAAATATTATATATCTCAACATTTCAAAGATTGAGATTTCCACACAACTTGTAGAATTTATTGGCAATTTACAAAAACTTCAGTTCTTTACATTACGATGCAATGAAAAACATACAACGAGAAAAAGAACCTGAACTACGAGTTAGGCAGTTTGCAGCAAGATTACCGTTAACATTGCAATATCTCGACTTGAGGGGCATTTGGATAAAACCATATGTTGATATTTTGCTCAATCATTGCAATGCACCTTAAAAAAAACTGTTGATTTTTGGCCTTGAACAAGAGAAAAATGCTAATGCACTAATTGAATTCTGCAAACGAAATAGAACATAGAAATACGTAGGTTTATTGGGACATTTGTATTTAGATGATAAAATTAGAAACAAAATGGAAAATTATGTTAAATTGTTACCATTTGAAAGCATTGTTGTTGATTGCTAGGCTCTGTTTCTGAGTAAGTTTATTCTTATATGTAAAAAGTTTAGTTCTTCGAATTTATAATAAAATTTAGAAATGTTGAGCTTTACGTTCAGTTTTCGCAGGATTTATTAAAGATTCAGATTATCCATGTTTAAATTAAAGAGAGGCGACTATATTATATTACACACTTAAACATGTGTTTTCCTACACAAATTCTAGACAAGATATGATTCCGTCAAAAAAATTAAGTGGCGGTTGTTGTCATATGATTTTAATGCTATAATTGTGGTTAGAATTTTGATCAAAATTCCTATGAACTTACTATATTAACCAGATAATTCTCCGGTTTCCTGATCTTTATCATGTAAAATTATATGATTTTTTTTTTTCTTTCCTACTCGTATTTTAATTATTTTGGCTTCTATATAGTTAATCTAAGTAAATATATATATATATATATATATATATATATAAACAACCGATTACAACTAGTTCTCATTATAAAAAATTTTTACTAATAGCTTATGTTAAGAGAATACACATATAAAATAGTTGGAAATTAATAATTTCATAATTCAAAGTTCTTCGCAATATTCTACAATCTTTATAGTTTCGTTCGAATTACTGTATTTTTATTTGTCTTTATCATAAACCATTGACATACTTTTAATTTTATATTAGTTAAGTTGGAAGGTTGGAACGAAGCATTGGAGGATTTATTGAATCATTTATTAATCAAATTAAGCAAGCTGCCTATTCATTATAAATAAAGTTCTACCTTTTTATTATTTAATTTAGTTGCTTCTTTCAGTATCAATATCTGATGTTTCGGTTACAAAAAATGCAATGAACTAATGAACACACGGATATACAGTGCAAAAAGAAATCAAAACATAAAAAGAAACCAATAAGGAGATGTGCGTGATAGAGATATCACCTCAACTACAATCTGTTACAAACGCTGATAAATATAGCGAGGCATCAAATTTACAACCAATAATTTAGAAAAATTCGTGAGTCCTAAAAAGACCAACATAAATGAATGATTAGGATAGCCCTCGAAGTCACACTAGGGTTATTATCACGAGGAACACCATTCGTGGCTTACAATGAATTTGGGCCTATATGCATTATACGAATTAAGTGTTATGAATATGAGGCCTATTGTAATGGTTGAATTGGGAGAGCGGTAAAACAATATAGACAATAGTGCCAATTTAAAGCTCCTAACAAACGAAAATCATTACTTCCACTATAATTAGCAAAAACAAGGGAACCATGCTTACGCATCCACTTATTTGAGCAGGTAATACAAACCTTGGAGAGGAAATAGCCAATCGGAGAGTGCAAATTTTGACTATTCCGGATCAGGCCGACAAAGAATCCGAACACGCGTAAAAGAAAAAAGCGAAAATATAAATACCAATGTTTAAATCGATCTTGGTGCACTAATTAAAAATGACGGGAATGAAATTTTACTATAATAACCATCATTCTAACCCTATAGCCTCTAACGTTAAGGACCTAACCCTAAATTTTTATCGCACACACTTATTTTATTTACATAAAATGCCGTACTTACCACATTCCAGCACATACTGCAGAACTGATTATGTTACTTAAATTTTCACCGATTTAGGAACTTAGGTCAATTCAATTCTTGATTCAAAAATTATTAATATTATATAGAATCACAATTATTACATATACCATATTAATTGTATTAATTCATATAAAAAGAAAAAAACAAATAAGCTTTCAAATTTTTAATTTTAAACAAATCTTTGTTATTTTTTCATTATTGCAACTTTTTGGCTCGTAAAATCTTTGAAAGAATATTAGAAACGTTTATTCGTCAATGGAAAAATAAACGTTCTTTAATGGATCAAAATAAATATAATTAATATTTAACTGCACTTAAAAATCCATGCGAATCACATAAACAAATTTTTTAAAATTCTTTATGAAATAACTTCAGCAATTAAGCCAATTGAAAATAACCTAGGAACGCATTTTTTTAAGATAATTTGTGCTATGCACCAAGCGACGAAGCATGTTAATTAAGACAAAAACTTGGTGAAAGGTTTTTTTTTTTTACTATGCTCATGTTTTTTTAATGACAATAAAATTTTAACATGCAATTAAAAGATTTGTATGTGTGTTATTTTAACTTGCAAACTGTTCATGAATTGTGTTTTAAAAGCGCATTAATTCTGGAAAGAATTGAAATCGTCAATTTGTATGTTAATTCAAGTAAAAACTGACATTACACTTTGCAAGAAAAAAAGATAATTCACTATGTACAAGATGATGTGAGTGCATTCTACATGGTAATGTAAAATTGTTAATCATATGAATTTTTTACTGTTGTATATTTTTTTATTGATTATGCGATTTTTTTTATTTAAATTTATAAAGCCGTTTTTAATATAACTGTAATTTACACAAAATTATATATATATATTTTTAATTCCTTTATATAAAATTTATATAAATTTTTATCACTTTTTATTTATGCAAATGAACGTTTTCTGATATAAGTAATGTTATTAATGGTTACATAATTTTTATCACTTGGTCAAATAATTTCAGCGATTGAGAAATAATATACGTCATTTCAAAATTAAGAATGACTTAGGTCATTTTGAAATCAACCCAATTGTGAAATAGCACAGAACACAATAACCACAATATAAACTAAAGTTTATCATCTAGTACTAAAACATAGATTATTAAAACACACGTAAATTAAAATTGCATATATTCTCACCATCTTTTAACTAACCATAAATGGAAAAAAAGAGATAAACATAATACCTTCTAAGACAAGAAAAAATATAGCTCACCAAAAAGTTGAATGGAATCATCCCTCCACATTTTATGTGATTGTACTGGTATAATGCAATCTACTTAGATTATATAAATCTATCTAAATCACTTATGCAACCACAATAACCTGTAAGCACATTAACCAAACTTTTTATAGCAAGCTATTATACAAATCATGATAGGTCCATTACACTGTATGTCCCTATCAAATCACTTTATGTTATCATAGCTCGTAAGTACAGTAACTGAACTTTTTACAGAAATTACTATTGTTGTCACCAGGAAAGAGACTTGTTAACGTGATATCAAATTAACTCAGGATTACAAACATAGGTTATATGGGATTACAGATTCGGAATCAATAATAGTGAGTTATTAAGGAAAGGAACTTAGTTAGCGATCAAAGCAATTTATTCATAGGTACATAATTTATTATGCACCTAATAGAACTATGATTCTCGATTTTATCAGATCTTAAAATAGTTCTTAATCTTACGCGTAATAACGAAATATAAAAAACTTTATACAAAATACAAATACAAAATTTCTGGATAAAATTAGAATAAATACATATTTCACTCATCATTAAATTACATTCTTCATTGCATTCTGTCCCTGGTATTTTAACTTAGGATTAGACATACGAGAAATAAAACTGGTTTTCAGCTTCTAATATGTAAATAAATTATACAGCTAAATGGTATTCATAATATATAGTTATTGGATGCGAAGCATCCAATAACGGGAGTTATTTGTAAAATAACTTCATTATCTGGCTGTAAAATTTTAATGTGACAGCTTCTGGGCCCCAAAGGGGCCCATAAATGGAACATTAAATTTTATTGCCAGATAAACAAGTTATTGGTGCTTGGCATTCAATAACGGTGTTATCCGGCAGCTTACGACTAAATAACTTGGTTATTTGGCAGTGTTCACGTGTTTTCTGCCAAATAACTTGTTATTTGGCAGAAATCACGTGAACGTTGCCAAATAACCAAAGTTATTTGGCAATCTGATCATAGTAAGATGACGGATAATTAATGATTATTCATAATTGGGTCCAATTTGATATATAAATAGAAAAACTGTTATAGCATCAAGCGTGAACTCAAATCAAGTGAAAAACGAAATCTGATAGTCAACAAAAATAGAAAACCCATGCAGATATTATTACAGTAAAGTTTAAAATAGAAAAATTCATACTATATAATACAGTACATAAATTGACAATACAGTAATACACGTAGAACCAAGAATAAAACAAGTAGAAACGAGATATTGTATAAATTGTAAATTATATCAAATAGATGACCAGATAAGGAAAATTAACATATTATTATATTATAAAGTATATTAGGGAAGAATTCTTTGATCACTCAACGGTCAGATGTACAAAAAAGTATATAAGTATAGAAGTCCAAGTTGAATAAATCTTTCAGTCAGATACAAAAGAGATACATCACTTAGCTTAGCAGTCCATATACCCTTCATTGAATTCTGTTCCTGGTACGAAAAATAAAGCTAGTTCCTAACTCCAATATGTAAAGAAATTATTCATAAATAAAATTATTAAGTCATTATCTTTACAACGTCAAGCTTCTTTATTTTTGCTTGAGTTAAAAACAAATAGATCAAGAAAAATAGGAGATTATAGCAGATCAGTATGGTATAGGTGAGAAATATGTAGCTGTCCATATTTCAATAAGCTCCTCTATAACACCTCTGGATATTCTAAAATTTAAAATTTTCAAAATTTCTGTTATTATCATAAAGTTTCGTCGGTCTCTTTTCGTCAGACCGATTGGATACCTCGGGTGAGTAAAAAAATCATAAAAAAAAAAAAAAAAAATAGATATGATGATCCACCTTTTTAATTTTTTTTACATTTGTCATATAAAATTTATGCTTCATCATGGCATTCGCACAAGTTTCATCATTCGTCACGAATTTCATCATTCGCCATTCGCCAATTCAAGTTTCCTGACGAAACGGTTTCATCATTCGTCAGGCATCATTAATTGAAAGCGATTCATATGCCATGTACTGTATATATAAATCCTAGTACACAGTTACTTGAAGCTTTACTGCAGAAATTCAGATTATCGAAATTAGGATTATCGTTAGTCAACAGTATACCTGTAGTTAAATTGGGACTAATATAAATGTCAAATTCCTTAAATCCTCATAATTTTATTTCCTTCGCATTTTAATATCTAGCGTAAAGGTTGTTAATCAATGTATTTGCAGTAAGTAATTCAAGTTTAAGGGTGGTGTTTATATTTACACGATGTATCTCATTATATTCGCATAAATTTGGTGTATAAGTAGAAAAAGACTTTTACTAGTTGAAGTCAATATAATCTACCTAATTAAATACACGGATTTATTGGAAATAAACTTGTTGATCAACGCATCAATAGCAAGCTATATAAGCTTGTAGCATTTATTTTTTTCATAATTGATCTATTCAATAATTATTAAATATAAAATATTTTGGTTTAAATTTATAAAGCTTTTTTTTTTAATTTCTTTATATAAAATTTTATAAAAATTTTTATGAAAATTTATTAATTTACACGTAGTGTTTATACACGAGTATAATTTATTGATTTACAAATTGTGTAACATATCAATCAAAACAATGTTTACAAACGAAAAATAAACCCTTACTTATGGTTAGGGTAAGGGTGGGTTTGGGATTATGGCGAGGGTTATGTTATTTATACCAAAATTTCTCAAGGATTTTTTTTTATTAGAAGATAAAAGGTGGTTTCATAATCAAAATTTTAAGATATCAGTTTGTTTTTACATTACCCGTGTACATACACTCCGTGTACAAATAGAAATTCTCAATTTTTATAACTTTTTTATTTATGCTAAAATGAACTTTTACAATATAATTACTATTATTAATTGATAATTTTTATTATTTGACTATATAATTATATCTATCTAATTTTTATTATAAACATTACATTATAGTTATCAAACGTTCATTTATTTAAATAGAATTGTTATTAAAAGCTAAAAAAAAAACAGATCTAGATAACTCTAAGCAATGCAATAGAATCATTATTGGTTCTAGGGTTCAAGTGGCCTGTTTAATGCTTGTCCTCCTTTTAATCAATATTATTACCAGCAATCAATAACACCTTGAGCGCAGAATTCTTGTAAAAGTACTTTCCAATTCTTTTACTCCACTAATTCTTGGTGTTTAAATTAAGAATTTTTAATGTCGGATCTGGCAAAATTACCATCCAGATTAAGATGGTTCAATTTCGTATTTAAGATTTCTACTTCTGATACAAATAGATTAAATTGTAAGTCTAAATATTCAAGATAATCATTTGTATAGAGTTCATTTACTACGGCTTCAACGACTTCTATTCTTAGCCGGTTCAACTCAGGATTTCGTATGGAGTTAATATTAGTCTCAAGTTTGTGACTTCGGGTGCCAATTATCCTTGTATTGTGGACGAATACCTTGTCACCTATGGCAAAGTCAAGAGTGGCTACTTAACGATTTTAATGGTATACTTGAACGTATTAGGCTTAAGAACTGCCCTGCGGAATTTCCAGGTATGTTCCACGAGTGATCCAAATCTATCGTTATAATGGAGAATTTCGCCGAGTTTGTGTGTATACCGGGAAGTCGTCAATCCTCAGGTGTTGAGATTGTTGCACAATCTTAGGAACATATGAATAATGCACATTTAAGGGCATTCCGCGCCCCATCGTCGGCAAACTGGTTTTCCGTAGCCTTATATAAAATCGTTTCGAACGTAACGGAGGAATATAAACAAAGGACGAAAACTCCAGAATGGTCGAAACATGCCAGTGTATATTTCATTAGGAATTACGATTTAAAGGATTATGAAGGATTATGGTGGTTGTAAGGAGAGAGTTATATAGGTATGTGGTATTTATATGGATTATATCTTATTTCATTTGTTTTGATTTTCGGACTGATACGGGATTAATTAAATATATTTTATTTCATTTGTTTTGATTTTCGGACTGATCCGAGATTAATTAAATTTCACGAGTTTGCCACCAAATTTTCACTAGCACGTGATCAATGTGGCGCACCAACAAAATTTTTTGAAGTTCGTTTATGTTAGAATTAAAAGTTAGCGCTCCTATAATAAAATCGTTCAAGGAAAACTTTTTGTTAGAGCACTAAAGGTGGTTTCTTATGCAACTTTAGAGAAACAAGCGATTTTTGACAAAACGAACGTTTGTTTTGAATTTTTTATCGTGCTATGTTACACCTGATTCCGTTATTTTATTGGCTAAAAATCACGTGCCGGTAAAATTTTGGTGGCGATCTAGGGGGTTGTTAGGAGACTATCGGGTAATCTTTCAATTACCTTGATTGAAAAATATCGATCATGTCAAAATTTATAACAAATCTAATGAAAATTCATTTTTCATAAAATTGCAAAAAAGGCTGTTTTAATGCGTAACACACATATATCAGGGGTTTCAAATATAGATGCTGGTGAAATATGGTGAAACATGGTGAAATTGGTGAAATTAATTTCACCAGCATCTATAGTTTCAAAAACATTCTAAATATGTTTATCCGACAAACTCATATGATCATGAAAAATTTCTTCTTGTTATTTTTTCATGTGTTACGACATAATCATGTTTATTCAAATTAAAACTCGGCGAGCGACTCCCTACCAATCATGATCATCAATTGCCGGATAACACCATTATTGGGCAAAAATTGTCGAATAATGTAATTTGACAAATGATTGGCTACACGTGCCGCTTTCTGGCACGTGTAGCCAAATTACCGTTATTCGACAATTTTTGCCCAATAATGTATACTTATTTTCAATATACAGTTAGCCATTATCTTTATATGATGTGATCGATCCATACGCACGTACGTACATAAACAAAGTCCTCAGCACATCAATAACAAATTAGGAATAGATTTTTTAAATATCGGCAATTATATTAACTCCTTTTGTGATACTTGTAATGTGCAATAATACAGTAATAATAGTATGCAATGATTAAAAAAATAAAAAAAAGCACTGCTTTATTACATTCACCATGGGATGAAAGCAGAAATTGATCCCGAAACCATACCAAGCACCAAAGCAAAATTAGGCGAGTTCATAGAAGAGGGTGTCAATGTTACTAACAACGCGTTATCACTTATCGTCCCAATGCTCGGCGTTGTCATATCTTTAATAAATGAAATATTTAGAATTTATGAGAATTCATAATTCAATAAAGAATGCCCAGGTCTATAATTACCACATTTTATCCATCAAAACAACCATAAAATTCCTGAAATCACAGTCAAAATACAGTGAAAATCTTCAGGACTTGAAACATCAAGAATCATTTGTAAAATTTCAAGCTACTTTGAGGAAGTTTAAAATGTTTGTGGAAAAGTGCCACGGTTAAGAGCATTTGAGACGTTTTTGTGTTCAACTAACATAAAGAAGGAGTTCATCGAGTTAATGAAAGAGTATGAAACCTGCATGAATGATTTGAATTTTACAATGATCATCGTTTTCAATGAACAACGAAGAATTGATAATGATATATTGACGTATACACTTGCCAAAATAATTGAGGTATTGATTTGATTTTTTTTTTGTAGCAAGCTTGTAAGATACTAATTATTCCTCTTAGTAAATGTAGCGCATCTTGGAGAGATTAGTTATCATTCTATAAATTCACCGCTATTGCCAATTTTGATATATAATTCTAATGAAAAAAAATTTCAAATACGGTAATAAATGTAGGATACAAAAGCATCAGAGATATGTCACATTAAAAGCAAGCTCGAAGGCTCGAAAGACTCGATTCGACAAATTGTACCAACCTTGCTAAAGTAATCGTGGTAAATTAGAGCAAATTATATAAAAGGTCCCATCGAAGTAGCGAATAATCATGTGATTTAAGAGAATCAAAAATTTCGTGAGTTATTAATTTTAGGAAAACTGAATGAATGTCAGAATATTAAAAATTTATGGGAATTCCAGGTTGATGGTAAAGAAGTTATGATTTTCGAGTGGGCAGAAATGGGGAATTTGAAAGAGGTCTATAACGAAGAACGCGTTTCTTGGAATTTGAAAGCTCAGATTGTGTGAAATTTGCAAAGGGATCATGTTTTTAGACTCTATTGGTATTTTACACAATGATATTCGGTGTGAGAATATAATGGTAGGATGGCAAAATGTTTTTTTACATAATCCATATTTTAAAGTATTAAATTTAACCGTATAACATATAATCATTTGATGTTGTACAGATGTCACGATTTATGGAATCCAAACTCGCAAATTTCAATTTGCAACTCAACATAACGATAATGAGAAAAGCATGGCAATAAATCAGTCAGTAGATGTTGTTAATTGGATGTCTCCCGAGAAAATGTGTAAACTGTTTACAGAATCAGGAAATCCTAATCAAGTTCCATATAGCCAAACGGGTGAAATTTTTAGGCAGTTTTTTTTTCTTTGCTCTAGTATTTTTTTTCGAAATGGTAGTTACAATTGATTCGTAATTTATAATTTTTCATCATATTCAGTAATGTTTTATTAAAGTTTTGGAATGTTTATATGGGAATTAGCTTACCAAAATTTCTTAAAGTAATATAAATCTAATGATATAGTAATTCATCTTACGAGAGGTAATAGAGAATTTGTGATAATTTTCTTGACTCGGAAAACAGAGTTATTCATAAAAGCTTTTTAGATATTATTCAACTTGATGGTTTTTGAAATAATATTTTCGGTGACATGGATTACAAATTCTAACATTCACAACTAAACTATTATTTTGCTTTTTAAAGCATGGAAGGAAGTTCCGAAAGAAAGAATTAATATGAAAGCATTATCTTCAAAACCTTTGGAATTGGTTTACTGTTCTTTTATATTTGTTCGATCAGGTTATTTAATCATTATGATAATGATTATGCTTATCTCTATTATTATGATTAGGATAATGTTATTATAATGGGCATAACTCTTTTTTACTAATTCCATTTTTTTTTTTTTTTGTTTCGCTAATGCACCAAATTCAACGTTATTCGGTTGTCATTCTATCTTCACTATATTGTTCTTTTGTCATTATTCATTGCTTATAATTTTTGGTTTACCCAGTGCTATCGTTAGAAAGAAAATCATTATTAACTGTGGCTATCAATCTGTATATTATTTTCGCACTATAATCTATGTTTTATGTCGGTTTGCCTTTATGATACTTACATTATTGTATTTTAAGTCATTTTTTGGTTTTTATGCCTTTTATCTTTTTATGTAATATGAACATAAGAAGAAGCAATCACGAATTAAATAAAAAAATAATATATAAAATCGCCTATCGATCATTGAGTTTCATGATTATCGACAAGATGCGTAACCGAGATTATGAAATTTGTAACAGAAAGGAAAAAATTAATCGGTTCACTTTATCGCTTCGATAGGGCATTAAACAGTTTATTAAAAGAAAAATAGCGTTAAAGAGTAAATCACATTTTTAATGACCGAGTCCGGAATAGTGAACAATTTGTAGTTTTTTCATTTCGTCACTCAAATATAGTTAGCATAAAAAATTTAGAAACAGTTGACCTTCTTTAATGAAAAAAATTACGTATATGATCGGTGGCAATATATATTGAATACCAGTTATGAATTTAATTGGCTTACAAATTTAATGCAGCCAGTAATCCTTTCACCATTCTTCTAAATCACAAGCACTAATATTTTCAATAAATGTCTGACTGGGAATGTATTGTCGTATCTTATTTTTATCAAAAAGAAATTTCAATAAAATGAGAACGTACGTGTCATCATATTTCGACCAATAGTTATATCACAATTCATGTGAAGGAATTAAAGAGGTAATTTGTTTTTATTAATTATCTAAAACTTCGAATCAGATTCAAGATTTATCCATTAAAAATTATTCAGCTTATTAGCATTGTATACAAATTCACTTGAAGTGTCTGTCATTTCGATATTTTGTATATTGTAGTATACGAGTTTTTAGATAAAGTTATTGATTCCATGAAAAGGACGATCATTATGTATTAGGTTTTTTAATCGTAATAAGTTTAAATTAATCTACAAGAGTAAGCTTTTATAATTCTAATAAAAGTGTTTAAAATTTATTCATTTTATTTTATGGTATTGACTTTAATAAATTGGTTGAAAGGTTATAGAGGAGAATGCGTACTTATATTTATCTCATGTATATTTGCATTTGGAATTCGTCTTCATAAAGTATTACCGTATTCGATAATAAGCACCTCCTCGGAGGAATTTTCATAACCAAATTTCTCGTGATCTAATCCTTAGATCAGCATGATTTTGGTACCATTCGAATCATTTTAGTAAGACGGTTCGAATGGTACCAAAATCACGCAGATCTAATCATTAGATCACAAGAATTTTGGCGCTCCTATGTGGTGCTTATTTTCGAAGGAATACGGTACATAAATAATATTTATCGGTTCAATATGTTTAATTAGAGATACTATCATCTCTTTTGATTGGTATATAAATACGCATTAGAACCATAGGAAATTATTCCTTCAAATTTTTTACTAGTGGATTAAAGGAGATATGAACATGTATAAATCGCATTGTTTCATTTTCATGGAGGTTTTTTTTCCATCTGACCAAGAATTCACGATTTACATTTGGGGGCTCGTCAGTAGAAAGGGTAGAAAGTTTCCAAGTAAAAGTTTTTATTGAATTAGCCGAAAGAGAAGGAACTGAAGCCGAGAAATTAAGTTTTAGACTTTGAACTAAAATATCTCAATAATTACTGAACTAAATTTAATAAATTTTTTTATTTTAATTATATGTAGTTATAAAATTAAAATAAAAAAAATTTATTTAATTTGATATAGTAGTTATTGAACTATTTTAATTAAAATTTAAAATAAAGTGGTAAAACTGACGAGCCCCATTTTATACTCCTTTAATATGCATATTAGTATATGTTTGATTTTATACAACGGACCCATTTAAAATGTATTTAATGTGTTTAGATACACAAAGTAATAAAAATAATATATACTGTAATAATTACTTATTTTTACCTCCTTACTTATTTCTATGTATTATTACTTATTGCCTATTTACGATTGATTATTGCGATTCACAAATGCAATCTGAATGATATAATTTTAAAATCTATTTTGCAAATACTACAGCCTTTTATTTATGACTGGTAATAATTATTACGTAAAAAATTTGGTGTTGATAAAAATCGCTCATGTCTAAACGTTTGCTTATATTATCGTGCTTTTCAAATTTTTAGTTTATCAACAAACTTCATACTAAAAATAATAAATTTTATTGACTTTATTTTTAGACAATTATTATTATAAAAATAATAATTATTGGCTTTGTTTTTAGACAAACTATTATTATAGAAATTTTTTTAAGTTTAAAAAATTTGGGTGCGTATAATGCAAAACGAAAATAATTTTAACTTTGCATAGCCTAAAAATATTTTGGTTTCCTGAGAAATTCTATTATTTCTTTCAATAAGCAATTTATACTAAATCGTTGTCATAAATAAATTTAATTCATAGTCGTAAGAAAAAATCAACACTAAATTTCGTAGTTAGGTTCTGACCATTATGACTGACTTGTAACCGTTGACATTACTATTGTGATACCAATATTCTATATTTATAAACCTATGTTAAATTGATCGAATTAAATTAGATGAGTATATAGCACAGTGATAAGTATATCAATTAATAACGGATTTTTTTAGATTAATGCGAATAAAAGTAAGAAAAACTTTATACTATCTAAATTAGTAAAGAAGGAAAGTCGTGCATTTTTATTTGATGATATATATTATTGATTATTCATGTGATGTTAAAACAACAAACATTTTATTACCATATATAGTGATAACGATATTGCATGCACTATAGTAATTTTTTAGTCGCTTAATAGATAATCGTATTGTGTGATGTGACATTTTACGCACGTACGTACGTACGTAGCCAGTTTTTCAAAAATATATTATATGAGAAAAATTAATTCATTTATAAGAACAAGAGCAACCATAAATTCTTTATTCTCCCTATAAAAAAAGTGGTCCGGGGTGTGGTACGAGTTGTGTCTGGAATCCACGGAATGGCACGGTCGGAGTGGTACGTATAGAGCTGTTGACGGAATATCACGGTAAAAAAGTGGTACGGGGGAGGTGGCACGTTATGACATGTCATACGTAATGGCACCTTCATTTCACGGAATGATACGTGTCGAAGGCGGTACGTGTTGGCTCGTTTCACGAAGAGCGAAAGATCAATATACGATTTTTTTTAAAAAAATTGCGATATCTCATAATTTCACTAATGAAACTGCTCTGGGTGTCTTAACAAAAAAAATTCCTTGCAAAATTTTGATACATGAGCAGTTGCTAGTTTGTTTATATTGTATTGATTATTGATATAAATTTATGTAATCTACTTGTATGTGTATATATATATTTTTTTTATCACACGTTAATTCACGTTAATTACCTGGCCAAATCCCGTGCCATTTGGACTAGTAAAGTGTTGCAAAACCCGAG